>JAHIAM010004088.1:0-26568 GCA_021605205.1 Aegilops longissima | reverse complement strand
GAGACGCGGGCGCAGTATGAGGCGGCGGCATGGACAGCAGCAACGGTAGCTCGCGGCGCCGCTCCTCGCCGAGCTGGCCTGGAGCGCCGAAGTTGTTGAACCATGCACCGCTTGGGGCGGCAATTGGCTCCATCCGCGAGGGAGGGAGGTGGATCAGCGAGCTGCATAGCTCAGATCCGGCGGATCGGTAGGCCACACAGCCGCTTGGATGCAGGATAACTACTCTTCGTAAGCCATTGTAAGAGTGGACAAAATGGTGAAGGAGGAGATAGGGAGCGCGGAGGTGTGCGATTCTTGGCCGACATTTGGCCTCGCTTAAATAGGAGATTAAATAGAAGGCGAGAGGAGCTCGCCGGCATTGCGCTTAATGCGGCCCGTCATGAACGGACGCGGTGTCCAGAGTGGGTTTCTTGCTTCCACACGGGTTTCATGGAGGCGCTTGAATGGGGCAAGAAAGCGGTTCAGCCGGGCGCAAAGAGCTACCCTCGACTCGACGTATGACACCACTACCGCTCTTCCACCGACGTAGGGCCTTTGGGTACATGGTATGCATGTCATGACCCAATGCAGCAAAGGAATGATAGAGGAACTTTGTGGGCCAGTATGGTCATAAGCGGGCATTTCATAAACCGATGATTGTTCAATGAGTATGACGTCATCTATTTCATGTAGATAAGCCTACTATATAATGTAAGAGAATTTTAAAATTTTCATATATACATTGATAGCCCGCTCGATATGTTGTGATTTATAAAGACCGCTTCAAACATCAATGTTCTCGCTTATCACAGATAAGATTGATTAATAATTAGTAATCCATGTCCTCAACAAAGGGTGCATGCACGATAGGTTGAGCGTGTGTCTCCTCAGGTGCCGTAGGCATGTATGCGTATGAAAGTGTTGTGTGTGTGCATGTGTACATTCCAGCAGTAGCATGCATGTGTGTGCATACGCGTGTTCATGAGTGCATGTACGCAGTCGCTGTTGCACGCTGCATGCAAGTATGGTGTTCGCGATGTGTACTTGTCGTTGTTATGCTGCTACCGCATGCATGCGTGTGTTCATGTGAGTGTTGCGTATGCAGCATGTGTACGCAAGGGTGAGGCTGCACATCACGATCGATTTTTCTCTCTCTGGTCAGAGATTTTCCACCGCTGGATATGAAATCAAGGGACCACAGCTTTATCTTCAACCCCACCCCTCGAGCCGCCACCACCATCGGCCGAACCGCCATGCCGCCCCACCTGCCTGGAAACCACTTTCCCATCCGCCGTCCGGCCGTACCGCCATCCTCTAGCCTTCCGGTCGAAGCTTTTTCTCCGCGATCCCCACGCCATCGCTTAATCACCGCGCTCCTACCACCGGCGATCGCCAACCAGAGATCTCATGACTTCGAATCCACACCGACCACTAATTTATTACCATTTCCATCCTTCATATATCAACGATGGGTGGGCCCTTACGGTAATGTGCGCCGTTGAATGTGGACCGCTCGATTGGTCAATTGATCGTCATCAACAAATTACTTGAGTCAGTATGGTGAGCCTGACCGCATGATCACCCTAAAATGTATTTTATTAACACAATATGTTAGATATTATCATGATCGTGAAACCGCCAGACAGGCCGGGTTAACTTCATCAAGTAGTTGAGTATGCTAGAAGCCCATGAAGGCAGGAGGAAGTTAGGTAGGGCCCATGGCCCGTAACTGCTTTTAAGGCCTGCAACCGTGAACCGGTATTGGTATGTAACTTGTATGGTAAGATAGAAAGAGCAAGAGACCGAACTGCATAAGTTTATGAGACGCATCGCGGGATCAGAACCGACGGGTGTCACCTATGTATATAAGGGACGCACCCGGCAGCGGATCAAAGATAGACAACAACTCGAGACTCGTGCAAAGCGATTCTTCCTCCCGTCATCGAAACCACATCAATTCCATCACAACTAGACGTAGGCTTTTACCTTCATCGTATAGGTAACTAGTATAAAACTCTTCTTGCGCCCCTTGTCCGCTTTTAACCCCTTTAAGCTAACCCTGAGCGATGGCTCCATGACTAAGTCTCTTCATTAGCGACATCCGCCGTGACAAAACCACGCATAGCTTGGCGCCACTGTGGGGCTATCGCACGATGGTTTGAAGTTCTTGGAGGAAACTTCAAGGACTCAAGGGTTACACTGCAGCCGGATGACCAAGAGTCGTCGCGGCAAGCCTCTACATCGACGATGCAGATGGGGCCCCGAGGTCGGCTAATTGATTACGGGTACCGGTCCCTTTGGCGGCATACACGCTTTCATTGGCAAGATCGGTGAACCGAGCCCCGAGCCGACATTCAGACCGACCTCGCCGAAACGGGCTCAGCATGCGCGATCTGCCCGGTCAAGCCTCGCCATGAAGCTGGCTTTCGTGGTAGTCATCCATGGAGGGGAGTACGAGGACATATCAAATTGTGGTGAGACCATCGCTTATTCCGGCGACGAGTCATCGAACGAGAGACCGAAGTCGTTATATCAGCTACAAGATGGCCGGATTGAGGCTGTTCCGATGGCGACAGATTTCGGACCTCTCGATCTGCCACACCGGTTGGAATCTTCATGGCTTGGTACATAGCCGACGCCCACTTCGATCAACCGCAGCAAAGAAGCAGCCGTCGGGCAGTGAGGCCTCATGGACGCCTTCTCGTGTCTTATCTGATCTATTTGATGCGCTATAACACTAATGGCGGAGGCTAACCCGGCTGATCGTGATGCGATAATGCGTAAGTCGCGAAGGTAAGGGATCAGATTACCCAGTGCCAAGGCCGATTTAGCGTACCGAGGATGCTGTGGATGGCCGCAGAGCGGGCCGCTTTTAGATGCACATGCTTACCGGCTTATGTCGGATCGTAATGCATCACACACTAAGTCCTAAAGAGAAGACACCGTCTCGGCTGGCTCCGGTTTATGATGCTAGGAACCTCTTTAACACCTCTGTGCAGGGACCAAGACCCACCGAGGGAGTCCTCGGACTAGGGGTGGGTCCGGATAGCCGAACTATCATCACGGCCGGACTCCAAGACTATGAAGATACAAGATTGAAGACTTCTGTCCCGTGTCCGGATGGGACTTTCCTTGGCGTGGAAGGCAAGCTTACGACACGGATATGTAGATCTCCTACCATTGTAACCGACTCTGTAACCCTAACCTATCCGTGTCTATATAAACCGAGGGTTTTAGTCCATAGGACTAACAACAATCATACCATAGGCTAGCTTCTAGGGTTTAGCCTCCTTGATCTCGTGGTAGATCTACTCTGTACTACCCATATCATCAATATTAATCAAGGTGGAGTAGGGTATTACCTCCATCGAGAGGGCCCGAACCTGGTAAAAACATCGCGGTCCCTTGTCTCCGTTACCATCCGCTTAGACGCACGCTCGGGACCCCCTACCCGAGATCCACCGGTTTTGACACCGACATTGGTGCTTTCATTGAGAGTTCTTCCGTGTCGCCACCGATAGGGTCTGACAGCTCCTTCGATCATCAATAACGACGCGTCCAGGTGAGACTTTTTTCCCGACAGATCTTCGTGATTTGGCGCTTTTGCATCGCTACAATTCGCTTGGCCATCCGAGCAGATCGAAGCTACGCTCGCCATCGTGTCAGATTTGAAGTTTGAACTATACGGCCGATATCCTCGGAGACTTGATCTTCGACGGATTCGAGCAGCAGCCAAGCGTGCGTACGTGACTATCTCGGAGGGCATGATCTAGCTCGCAGCCAAACAAAGGCCTCGAGGTCGCATCAAAGATCCGCCCGACCCTTAATCCGGAGCCGGATTCCTGATCGAGGACGAGTGGTTGGACACCGCCGGGGCCATGATCTCTACGGCGATTGAGCCGAACTCCATCCCTGTCCTTTATGAAGACTCTCTCCGTGGTGCCGACCTTACCCTCCGCCGCCCCCGCCAATCGAATCTGATTGGGCACCGGTCATGGAGTTCATCGCCATGACATCTTTTCAAAGACTCGCCTTTGGCGACATCCTCGAATTCACTAAAGTCTCTCTTTATCCGGAGAGCTCACGCTAGACTACGGACAGGAAGGTTGGGATGCGGACGACGAAGAAATTCAACACCCACCCACCACCCACTTTATAGCCAATTGCCGATGATCTAACCGACATGCTCGACTTCGACTACGAAGACATCGACAGAGTGGGACGATTTACGCCGGAGACGATTTCAAGACCCCCTTACATGTAGTAATCGGAAGGCCACTCACCATATGACATATACATGGTGGACATCCCAAAAGATGGGAACGACGATGGAACAACGGAGGATGACCCTCCAAGAAGCAAACCGGTTACCGACGCACGCCGGGCGCCGCCTAAATCCTGCCACAACAAAACGGTGATTCCGCACGGAGATAATAACACCTTGATAGTGCTGAAGACAACCCTCCAGCAGGACTCCAGCAGAGGAAGGAGAAGCAAGTCCGCATGACAAAGGCGCGTAAAGAGAGGTCGAGGACTATAATTATGCGCCCCTCCAAGATGAGGCAAGCCTCGACGACCGACGAAGTTTGTCAGGCCTCGAGGATCCCACCGAACAGAGCGCTTTCAAACGCAGGCTTATAGCCACGGCAAGCAGCCTCAAGAAAAAGCAGCAATAACTTAGAGCTGACCAAGACCCGCTAGTCGACAGATGGATCAAGTCCTTGCAGCCAAGAGTATGAACTCGAACGCCCAAAAGCTACCCCAACCGCAGGCTGCCTGTTTCGATCGAGGAGGAAGCACCCAAGTCACCAACAAGACGACATGGCAGATCAGCACCCTGCGGTCAGCGACAGAGAAGCCTCTCGCCCTCCGCTCAAGCTTTCACACCGACGCCGCCAAAGTACCAAGGCATGTGGAAAACGTGCCGGACATGCTAGATATATTGAGGATAAGGCAAAACATACAAGATCGATCTATGGATCGCGGGCGCCAACGACGCTGGATGATTACCGCCGCCCGGACATAAGAAACCCGCCGGCCGAACACGTGAGACAAAGCTCATATGAGCTACGCCGTGATATAGCCCAATACAGAGGCGCCAAGACACCCACTATGCTTCATGATGAAGTAATGGATCATCAAACTCGAGGGCTTCAAACCCAGAACATCGAATCATACGATGGTACTATAGATCCCGCGGTCCGGATCGAGGATTATCTCCTCCATATCCACATGGCCCGCGGTGATGATCTACATGCCATCAAATACCTCCCACTCAAGATTAAAGGACCAGCTCGCATTGGCTCAACAGCTTGCCGCAGAATCAATTGGTTGTTGGGAGGACTCGAAGCCACATTCCTTGATAACTTCCGTGGCACGTATAAATGTAATCACCAGACGCCGATGACCTTAGCCACATAATTCAGCAGCCAAGAATCGCCGCACAATTCTCGACACGGTTCCTAACAAAGAAAAATCAAATCGTTGATCGTCTTGGATGAGAGGCCATTTCAGCCTTCAAACATAACATCCGCGACGAGTGGCTTGCCCGCACTAGGACAGAAAAGCCGAAATCTATGGCAGCCCTCACAAGCCTCATGACTCGCCAGCGGAGAGGAAAGCTGGCTAGCTCAAGCAACAACTTGGCCAAACACCCTAATAGTTCGGATACCAAGGACAACAATGGCAGGTCACGTCCGAACAAAAACAAGCGCCACATTAACGATTTATAATGCTGAAGATACGATGCCAATGCCGGATTCAGAGGCTCTAAACCGGTCAGCGGAAGAAGCCATTCAAAAGAAATACCCAGGTCTGGCCCAACTTGGACCGAATACTCGATCGCTTGTTCCATATACATGGCACCCTCGAAAACTAGCCAATCACACCAACATGGATTGTTGGGTGTTCAAGCAAGTAGGCAAGTTAAGTGCCGAACTCAATGACAAGGGGCTGTATAGCGATGACGCAGGAAGAGCCCTACCGCCAACAATAGAGGATGTAGGGTTTTCCCACACAAGTGCGGACGGTGAACATGATATACGCAACCCATATACCCAAAAGGGAGCGGAAGCGCACTAAGGGACGATATGCGATGGAGCTACGCCTCAAGTTCAACCCATGGTCTTCCCGCCCGATCACCTTCGATCAAGGGACCACTCCTACTAGCATCCGCCACGGCGTTTCGCCGCATTGGTTCTGACCCAATTATCGACGGATTTCACTCACCGTAGTCCCGATGGACGGCGGTAGCAGCTCTGAACCTGCTTTATCAGATACAAGGCGAAAATGGGCATAGACCCTCAAGGATTAAACCTACAAAGACGACCTTTAAAGGCGCCATACCGGTGTAGAGGCCAATTGTACATGCTCGCCACACTCAAGTGGTCTTCGATCCTCGGATAACTTTCCGAAGCAAAGAGTTAATCTTCGACATAGTCCTGCTCCGCAGTGGCTATCATGCACTTTCGGACGAACCGTGATTTGCAAAGTTCAATGCGCCGTCGACATCACGATACCTCAAGCTCAAGATGCCAGCCCTCGAAAAGTAATCACGGTAATGGAAACACCGAACACCTTCTCCGAACGGAGGAGCACACGGCGGCCCTTGGGGCGGAGGAGCAAAGCAGCCTCTCACGGCAGAATCTTGAGTCCGCCACTAAGCGTCCCGGACACCGCTAAGCCGCCTGAGTAAATACAACAAGACCACTCGCACTATCTAAGCACGCCAGAGTAATCCGCCCCAACCCCAGCTCCCTCGCGAAATTGCGGTTAGTATTACGCTGCATATAATTACGCCCGAGATACCATGGGCATATGGGGAGGGACACCACCACGGCACGCCAAGAATGCGCTCGACCGCACTAGGGCCCCGATTGTGTCATTCTTTTCTTTTTCTCTTTTCTCACTTTCAGACTCCGCTTCAGAAGTCCCGTCTCGCACTAGAATCGCCGAACTCACGATGCAACAGCCAGTGGAAGCGTAGCCACGCAAGTGCTCGTGTGGTCTCTATTACGAGCATTATACCTGTTTTACATACCATTCAGCAAGCTTACCCCCGGGAGGGGGACATGTTAGATAGTCCCATCCTTGCTTATCGTGACTATTTGTATCGCTCGCTTTCATTATAGCATTTTTGAATAAACAATACATAGCTTTGCCTATTATTGCACTCTTTCTTTATCTATATATGTTCATTTCATGATACGCACCTGCATACACTTTGGTACGGGCAAATACACCAGGCTTATAAATCCCAAAATTATGGTGTGATAAGTCCAACACTTTCAAAGCGCGGCACCTCGAACTTATAGCATTATATGAATCGGCTCCAATCATGTCTTGGGTCAATAGTTGGTTTGCCCGCCCCGTGTTTTGGTACCTTACGCCCGATATCGCTAAGGTAGCACCGGAGAACCATCGCGATTGTGCCTCAGCTTGAGCTGGGTGAACACCTCAAAGGAAGAAAGCTAAAACTGAGCGCCATGATAGCGCGAGAGCCGGTCGCTGTTCGAGAGGTTTTTCGGTCCCTAAAGACTTATGCGCTTAGAGCGAGGAACCGGAATTGTTCGCCAAGGCGTGATACGCCTCAACTCGGTCTTCCTAATACTAGGGGCTTCACGAAATTTAAAATTATAGAATTCTATGGCTAAGGAGAGTGTTCACATTATAAGTCCGCTGTCTTGTTCGCTGTGTTGAGCGCCCCTAGATGGACCCAAGAATGGGAACAAGAGTGCTCAAGTTTATCCCGAACACCCTAGCACTCTGGCATGGGGGCTGAAGCCAACGATTTGCCATCTCTCAAATTTGATAAACGCACGCATGTAAGGTAATATTTTAAATTAACAGTCGTTGTTTAGCGATATGAACAAGTTTTCAACAGACATGTGATAACAAATGCGAGTCTATTAAAAATTACATCTTTGAGCACTCATCCGCTATTCTGGCGGGCACTTTCAGAGGCCCTCATAGTACATTTCAAGGCATATGCTGCCTCGCTCTTCGTGGGCTCCGTCTGGCCACAAGAGTTCTCCGTGATCCAAATTTGCCCCAAGCAGATTTTAGCACGGGCAAGGCCCGACAGACACCTTCAATGCAGATGGAGCGCTGATGACTTCAATCCAGGTTGGAAGGCCCACCGCCACGTGACTAAGCCAAGTAGCTCTCAAGCATGGTTTCCAATTGCCACCGATTAACTATAAGGTCCTTCATGGCCTGTTCGGGCGACCTTTTGGAGCTCGACCAGCCGCTTCAAATTGGTCGCTTAGGGGTACTGGATGTCCGCCTCAAGATATCGTGAGACCGTAATACCTTCTCCGCTGAGCTCCCTCCTGGTGCGATAGAATGCGCAGCATCGCATTATACCATGGGCAGATCTGCAAATGCTAATGGAGAGCCCGAACCGGGTAAGTAATAGGTAATTCACTTTCACATGCTTGCTTTGGTATAAAGAATGCCTTTACCCGCCGCCATCTTCTTTTAATACTTCAATTTCTTGATGGCTTTTTACCTCGCCTTAGCAGTTTTGCACTTCTCAAGAGCCGAGGCAAGCCTCGGACTCTCGGTTCGAGTCACGCCCAAACCCTCGTGAGTTTTTCCACGAGAGCCCGGAGCTCTTGACGCATGTAACACCCGAAGTAACTTTCCATATTTGTAACTCCAACTCTTGCCATTTTCGCATTGTGATATGATATTCCTCCGTGGTTGGGTTTTCTTTCATTTTGCATTTTGTCCATGTCATGCATTTTTTATCATGTCATCATGTGCATCGACGGTATAACGTGTTCGCCTCATGATTCCGAGCATTTTTCCTGCTGTCCGCTTTGCAATCCGACTCCTATCTCCCCATGTCCCTTTACGCTTTTTCCGTAAGCGGTACTAAACCTTCTCGAAATGGACCGAGGTTTGTCTAGTGGCCTTGGTATACCACCCAGAGACCACCGTCAAGTTTCGGTCATTTGGAGCTCGCTTGGTACTCCAACGGTTAACCGTGACTCGCAAGAAAGGCCTTTTTAAGTTGCAGCCCAACACCCTTCAAAACAGCCCAATAACCCATCTAAGTCACTTCCATGCTCTCCGCTGCTCGATCACGATCGTAGGGCGAAACTACACCTCATTTGGACTCTCCTAGCTCCTCTATGCCTATTTAAACAAACCTCCAAATCCGGATCATTCCTCCCCGAACCCTAAAATCCGGCTCGTCATCAGCCGGACACGCCCGCTGGCCACGGACACTTCGCCGCCGCCTGCAGCTGGGAGGTCACACGTGGTCTGCGCTCACAGACGCCCATAGGCCCATGAGCCCACGGCCGCTCCCCGCCTGGCCTGCCCTGTCGCTGCCGTTGCTGAAATGCCAAGGCTTCGGCCGCTGCCGCTGGCCTGCTTCCTGCCTCGCCGCTTTCCTCCGGGCGCTGCCAGCCTCGCTTTCCTCGCTTCGCTGCCCTGCCTGGTGCGCTGGCCGCCGAAGGCCGCTGCCTGCTTTTGGCTTGCTTCGGTCTGCTTTGCCAAGGCCAGGTTCCTGGGTCCTGCCGGATTCAAGGACTGGCCGGATCCGCCCTCCACCTCCTCCTCCGAGTTCGGCCCGATCCGCTGGTCATCTCCTCGATCTCCGTGCTTGTTGATTCTTTTCCCTTCCTAAATGTTTGTCCTGTGATTTCAGATATTTTGTTGCATTTTCAACGTATATATCTTTGCATCTCAGAGTCCATTTTGCAGATAATATGTCAAAATGTTCGCTTCAAGAGTAGATCATTTCATCTCATTGCATCATTTTCATTTGAGCTCATCTTGATGCCCGAAATGCTGTTGAAGAGTGCTATGTGATGTTAGTTTCTGTTTTAACAGTAACTTGCACTTTTGTTATTTTTGCCATGATTGATGTGTGCATCCTATGAATTTGAGTCCACATGTGTTTTGAAATATGCCATGCCATCTTTCCAGGGGTGTATGCCATGTATTTTTGTGATCTATGTGGTGACTAGCACAAGCATGCAAAGTAGGTGTCCTGATGTTGCTGATTTCAGCCCTGTTTTAGCTGATTTTGATGCCATGTTAACTTGATGATACTGAGATATCTATGCATATTTTGAGATACTTCAGTAAGGATGTTTTGTAAAACATGTCTTTCTCTATCCATCCATGCCTTTTTTTGCAATTATGGAGTGCCATAGCTTGAGTCAATCGAGCTCTACTTTTGCTATCAAATGTTTCCTGGCAGGTTGTTTACATGTTATTCAATTTTGCCTAGGTTGTTGTGGTTGATCCATTTATGCTATGTTATTGTTCTTGCCATGTATGTCTTCTATGTCATGTCTTCTTGATGTATGTATGCTTAGTTTATCATATAAGGCTCTGTAGTGAGTGCATTGAGCTTGTAAACATGCCTACTTGTTATCAGTTTTTGACATGCCATGTTGCTGAATCTGTTAACGAAACTTTCAATATTGACATGGGTGTTACTATATTTTCTGATCCTTTTTGGCTTATGGTCAGTAAGGGACTTTTGTTCTATGCTTTGAGTAGATTCATGCCATGCCATGTTTTGCTATTTTAAGTTCCTGTAGCATGTAGTTTTGTTGCTCTGAACATTGCAACCTGATGCTGTTTTTGCCATGTCCAGCCTGATATTTTGTGCACTTTTGCCATGCTTGTTTGAACCTGTTATGATGTGAACTAGCCGTAGCTCAGTGCTCATCTTTTGTCGAGCATCTTGTGTAGATCACTGCCATGTACTTTGTTGATACGTTTGGGTGCAGTAGCTTAATTAATTGTTGCTTGCTTAGTGGCATCATGCTGTTAATGGCAGATTTGTGCCATTCTTGTTTTGCTTGTCATTTCCAAACCGTGCATCCGATTCCGTGATCTTTATATCGATTTCAACCAAATCATCTCATCTTTCCAGTGGCATACTTGGTTTGCTGTTGATGCCTGGTTCATCATTTACCTTCCGAGCGCACATACGCATTGCATATCACATCTCGCATATCATGTCATGTTTTGCATCATGTTGATTGTGCATTGCACCGTGATTTATTGTGGTTCCTTTGTTTGTGTTGTTGCTTTGGGTAGAGCCGGAGACGAGTACGTGAACGAGGAACCTGTTGAGAACGCCACGAGGATCAAGCTTTCGACAACTCGAGAACATTGCGTGCAAGATGACCATACCCTCGAAATCACTTCTATCTTTGCTATGCTAGTTGCTCGCTTCTTTTGCTATGCCTATGCTGCGATGCCTACCACTTGCTATATCATGCCACCCATATTGCCATGTCAGCCCCTAACCATCCTTTCCTAGCAAACCGCTGATTGGCTATGTTACCGCTTTGCTCAGCTCTCTTATAGCGCTGCTAGTTGCGTGAAGTGAAGTTTGTTCCTTGTTGAACATGGAGATGTTGTTCTTTTTGAACATGTTTACTTGTTGGGGATATCACAATATATATCTGCTATAATTAATGCATCTATATACTTGGTAAAGGGTGGAAGGCTCGCCTTATGCCCGGTGTTTTGTTCCACTTTGCCACCCTAGTTTCCGCCATACCGTGTTATGTTCCTTGATTTCGCTCTTACACGGTTGGGTGATTTATGGACCCCTTGACAGTTCGCTTGAATAAGACTCGCCCAAAGAAGGCCCAACATTGGTTTTACCATTTGCCACCTAAGCCTTTTCCCCGGTTTTCGCGAGCCCGAGGGTCATCTTTATTTAACCCCCCGCCAATGCTCCTTCGAGTGTTGGTCCAAACTAGAGCCACTTGCGGTGCCACCCTCGAGGCAACTTGGGGCATCTTCGGTTGCCGTGACGAGTGTTCATCCGGATGTGCTCGAGAACGAGATATGTGCAGCTCCTATCGGGATTTGTCGGCACAATCGGGCGGCTTTGCTGGTCTTGTTTTATTGCTGTCGAAATGTCTTGTAGTCCGGGATTCCGAGATTGATCGGTCTTCCCGGTAGAAGGAATATCCTTCGCTGACCGTGAGAGCTTATAATGGGCTGTTGGGACACCCCGCAGGTAATATCTTTCAAAGCCGCGTCCCGCGTTATGAGGCAGATGGGAATTTGTTAATGTCCGTTGTAGAAAACCCAAAGTTGACCTCAAATAAAATACACATCAACCACGGTGTAACTGATGGTCTCTTCTCGCGGAGTCCGGAAGTGAACACGGTGTTGGAGTTATGTCCGACGAAGTAGTTCAGATCACTTGATCGCTACTAGTTTCACGACCGCTGCTTTGCTCCTCTTCTCGCTTCTTTGCGTATGTAGCCACCATATATGCTAGTCGCTTGTTGCAGCTCCACTTTACTACTCCTGTCCTTCCTATAAGCTTAAATAGTCTTGATCTCGCTGGTGAGATTGCCGAGTCCCCTGACTCATAGATTCTACCAAAACAGTTGCAGCCGACGATGCCAAGCAGTAGGTGACGAACCGAGCTCAAGTGGGAGTTCGACGAGGAACGTGGTCGTTTATGTGTCTTTTCCGATGATCAGAGTGGTGCTCAGCTTGGGACGATCGGGATCCGTGTAGCATTTGGGGTATCTTCTTTATTTTGGTTCCGTAGTCGGACCTTGAGTGTACTCAATGATGGATGTTTATTTATGTATTGTGAAGTGGCGATCGAAGCCAACTATGTATCTCTTTCCTTATTTATTACATGGGTTGTGTGAAGATTACCTCACTTGCGACATTGCTTTCAATGCGTTATGTTTCTAAGTCGGCTCGACATCGGGAGATATAGCCGCATCGAGGGCGCTAAGTTGGTAATCGAGCCTTCCCTGACTTAGGAGCCCCTTACTTGATTGTTTGTCATGTTGAGTCTAGAATGGAAAATGTTTTGAGTCTTAGGATTATATATATCGGAGAGTAGGATTCTTTTTACCCCCATTCCCTTCGCCGCCTCGGGAGGTCTCCCGACGAGAGTTTTGACTTTCTCTCCTCAAATTTCACTAAAAAATTTTTTAGGATCACGGGTATCTTGGAATCGCTCCGATGGTTTTGTGACGAGAACATTGTTCTTGGTGCCTCCCGACATTTAGGGTTGTGGCGTGTCCCGGGAGTTGAGCTCCGAGGTGTTGTCGCCACAATTTTATCGCAGCGCTCGAATACCCGAGTTTTGCCGACATCGAAATCTCTTTTGTGCAGTTGTTGGTGAGATAACCCCGATAGCCCAAAGATCGAGGCGAAAAGGGAGTATTGCCATGACTTGTATAACGGATGTTTTTCAAGGTCGAGGTACACGATTTCGAGGATTTCTTGGTTATGTGTTGACGGATGGATACAAATGGATCTAGGTATTGTTAGTTTGGGTGATATATTTTGTGTCCCCTCAGATCCCCAACACCAGATTGCATAACCGAAAGTTTCGGAGTTTATAGGTGGGAATTCTAGTAGCTTACATGATATTCTTTCCGGATGATGTATGATTTGAGATTGGGGTTCAACGCTTAGTGGTCCGCCCATTCACGGTCGACGATAAAGGGTCGCGTAGACGCCTTAAAGAATCCTTGGCTATGCTGATTCGGGACGCCTTGTTTGTCATTCGTGACGCCCGCTATATCGTCAGGTCCGTAGGGCCCCACCACTAACACTTTGGGCTAAATTCTATCATGTGTTTGTTCCGCTCATTCTAGAAGCCAATCTTTTGTTTTCAGCCAGTGATATTCGATTTGTTTCTAAGATGATGTTGTTTCCATATCTTTATCTAAGTGGCTTCTCACCTTAATGGACGTGATGATTAACTTTGAATTCATTCGCTCATTCTTGTTCAATGTTTATTGTGAAGACTATATGTTGCAATTTCTATCCGCTGATTCTACTTGATCTATTTGTCTATCAAAGGACTAACGGATGTCACCCTCTTCAGATGGCTCCGCCAACGCTGGCCTCTAATCCGGATCGCAATGATGGGGATCACCGAACCTCCACCTCCACCTCCGCCTCCGTGAGGCCTCGGCAAGCTATCATGGCAGCCACCAATGCCAATGCTCGATGATTTTGCAGCTCTTGCAAGAACGCATCAGGGCAAGGCAATCAAGGAAATCAAGGTCAAGGCAACAATCAGCCGACTTTGCTACTCTCACCGGGCCTCGCTAATCAGCAAGTCTTTCATTTCGTGGTCGAGGCCACACGACGACGATTGGTTAGTGGACATCTGCAAGCATTTTGATTGTAGCAATGTCGACTCGAGGACTTTGTCAAGTTTGCATCGCTTCAACTCAAGGATCAAGCTGCCGAGTGGTACCAGAATACAAAGATTCCAGAGGAGGTCGTGGTCATTACTCGATGAGTTCCGCCGTGATTTCAGAGCTCATCACATTCAAAAGTGTTGTTGAGAGCAAGCGTGAGGAGTTCCGCAATCTCAAGCAAGGCAACATGTCTGTCTATCAATACAATATCCAGTTCCTGTAAGCTCGCTTGCTTTGCTAAGCAAGACGCACTGATGAAAAGAGTATGATCTATCAATCAGAGGTGGTCCGAGAGAAGATCTGCAATTAGCTCTTGTGCTTTTTGAGCCGATAAGTATGATGATTTCTACAACATGGCTCAAGCAAGAAGCTGCCCAGCTCAAATGTGAGGCTTCTAAGAAGAGAATCAGGATGCAGCTCAGTCTTCTTCTTCCTCTCAAGTGGCAGCTACAGCAGAAGTTTTACCTCCTCCTCCTCCGTCTACACCTTTATCAGCAGAAGAACTCAGGTGGCCGTGGATCTTCCCACCCACCCAACCCAAGCTATCGTAACAAGTCTAATTCTCAAGCTCCAAGGTCAAGTGCTCTTACCACCGTCCGCCTCGAGGTGACTTGCAACAAATGTCACAGAAAGGTCACTATGCGAACAAGTGCTTCAACCAGAGGCGCCTTCCGCCTCCTCCTCCTGTGAAATCTTCCAGCAATGCAGTGGTCAAGCATAATCCAAAGCATGCCAAGGTCAATATGATGAATGCAGCTCAAGCAGAGGAATCTTCTGATGTGATAATGGGTAATCTCTCAGTTAATGATATTCCTGCAAAAGTCTTATTTGATACCGTGCATCGATTGTTTCATGTCAAGACCATTTGCATCTAAGCATGAATTGGGTTATCAAGAATTGCCTAGTTCCTTTGGGTCAATTGTGTCCCTCGGTAAGCAAATGACAGCCAATAATTATTCCCGGATGTTTCTATCAAGATGGGCGATTATAGATTTCTGCTAAACCAATTGTTCTTGGTGACTCGGATATTGATCTTATTCTCGAATGGATCGGCTTTATCAACACAAAGCTCAGCTTGATTGTGCTGCTGTGAAATTCAATTGACTCACTCTTCTAATGATGTGATCATCTATGCCGTCGTGATGAAACCATTCGTTGTTTTCTCTCAATGAGAAGGGCGAATTGATGCTATCTCTCGATTCCAAATGCTTAGAGTACCAAGATGTCTTTCCGTAAGAGCTTCCTGGTATGCCTCCTCATCGCCAGCTTGAGTTCATATCGATCTTGAGCCCGCATCAACTCGCTTGCAAGCGCCCATACAAGCTTGGACCTGATGAGCTGAAGGAATTGAAGAAGCAGCTCGATGAACAAGAGCGTCTGGTTTGATCGCACCGAAGTTCATCTCCTTGGGGTTGTGGTGTTCTTTTGTCCGAAGAAGGATGGCACGGACCGACTTTTGCGCCGACATCGCCCATTGAATAAGAAGACAATCAAGAACAAGTATCCACTTCCCAACATCAATGAGCTTTTCGAGCAACTCAAAGGTGCTAAAGTGTTCTCCAAGCTTGACCTTCAGATGGGTTATCATCGATTCAGATTCGTGAACAAGATATTCCCAAGACAAAGATTCGTAATGCTTTGGTTCTTATGAATATACCGCATGTCTTTCGCCTGTCAATGCTCCTCCAACATTCTCTCGATGATGAACTTCATATTCAACCCCTACACCAATGAATTCGCCTTGGTCTATCTTGATGATATTTTGGTCTTCCAAGAATAAGAAGGATCATGCCAAACATTTGCGATTGGTGCTAGACAAGCTCAGAGAGTATCAATTTATGCTAAGTTCTCCAAATGTGAATTTTGGCTTGATGAAGTGCTTTATCTTGGTCATATCATCTCCGCTAAGGGCATCAGCAGTTAATCCCGAGAAGGTGTCCGCATTGTGAATTGGGAACCTCCTCGTATCGTCAAGCAGCTCCAGCAGCTTTCTTGGTCTTGCAAGTTATTGCTCAAGATTCGCTGAGAACTTCTCCAAGATTGCAAAGCCTCTTCCAACCTTCTCCGTAAGCATGTGAAGTATGTCCGTCTCCCGAGTGTGACGTTGCTTTCAATACCTCAAAGAGAAACTCGTCACAGCTCCCCTGCCTTGACTCCTCCTCGATGAATCCAAGCCATTTGAAGTTTTCTCGATGCTTCTTCAAGGTCTCGTGCCGTGTTAATGCAAGAGAAGAGAGTTGTGGCTTATACCTCTCGCCAGCTTGAAGCTCAACGAGAAGAACTACCCCACTCACGATCTTGAGTTGGCAGCAGTTGTCCATGCATTGATAACGGAGACATCTCTTGTTGGGAAGGAAAGTGGACATTTTCACCGATCACAAGAGTCTCAAGTACATCTTCACTCAACCCAACCTCAACCTCAGCAGACTCGATGGGTCGAAATGATTCAAGAGTACAACCCAAGTATTGAATATACTCCGGCAAGGCCAATGTCATTGCAGATGCTTTGAGCAGAAAGCTTATCGCAATGCCTAATCCTCAAGCCCTTTCACCGGATCTCGTGAAGCTTTCCGCAAGCTGAATCTTCAAGTTGTTCCTCAAGGCTTTCTTGCCAACCTCATAGTCTCTCCTACTTTGGAAGATCAGATTCGTGAGGCTCAACTTCCGGATACCATGGTGAAAAGGTGAAACGTGGTATCGATAAGGGCATTTCCAAGTACAAGTGCTTCCACGTTGATGACAAAGATACTCTTTTTTGAGGACCGGATTGTGGTTCCTAAGGGTGATCTGAGAAAAGTCATTATGAACGAGGCTCACAATTCGCTTCTATCCATTCATCCCGAAGTATGAAGATGTACCATGACCTCAAGCAGTCATATTGGTGGACTCGAATGAAGCGAGAAATTGCTCAATTCGTGAATGAATGTGATGTCCGCAGAAGAGTGAAAGCAGAACACCAAAGACCAGCTGGTCTCCTCCAACCTCTTGCTATTCCGAATGGAAGTTTGATCATATTGAAATGGACTTCGTGATGGCTTTCCAAAGTCCAAGCGTGGAAATGATGCTATCTTCGTTGTCATTGACAAGCTTACTAAAGTGGCTCATTTTCTTCCTATCAAAGAATCCATCACAGCAGCTCGCCATGAGCTATACACCTCCTGTGATTGTCTCTTGCACGGCATTCCACAAGTGATCTCTTCTGCACATGGCAGCATCTTTACCTCCAAGTTTTGGGATTCTTTTCGTAAGGCCATGGGCACCAACATCTGCTTTCAAAGACAGCTTTCCATCCTCAAACAAGTGGCCAAGTTGAGCGAAGTTAATCAAATCTTGAAGATATGCTCAGGCTTGTGTCATTTCTTTCGTATGAAGTGGAAGATTGTCTTCCATATGCCGAAGTTCTCCTACAACAACAGCTTCCAAGCTTAGTTCGGCAAGGCCCCATTCGAAATTTCTATGGCGTAAAGTGCCGATTCTCTCAATTGGTCCGAGACAGTGAACGCCAACTTCTTGGCAATGACTTGATCACGTATGTAAGAAATGTGCAAAGTCATTCGTGAGAATCTCAAAGCCGCGAATCGCTCCAAGAGCTATTATGATGATAAGCACCGTGATGTGGCTTTTGAAATCGGAGACCATGTCTACCTCCTCGCCTCTCCAATGAAAGGCACTCCGCCTCGGTATCAAAGGGAAGCTTGCCCCCTAGATACGTGGGTCCTTTCAAGATCATTGGCAAAAGAGGCGATCTCGCCTATCAACTTGAGCTTCCATCCAACTTTGCAAACGCACGATGTGTTTCACGTGTCACAGCTTCGCAAGTGCTTCAAGACTCTGAACGCACTATCAACTTCAAGAGATTGACCTTCAAGAAGATCTCTCTATCATGAGCACCCTGCTGCTATTCTTGAAGAAACCGAGCGCAAGACTCGCAACAAGTCAATCAAATTCCTCAAAGTGAAGTGGTCACACCATTCAACCGAGAAGCTACCGAGCGCGAGGATCACCTCCGCTCCAATATCCGGAGTTCTTTCAGCCCTAGATCTCGGACGAGATCCTCTGTAGTGGTGGAGTGTTGTAACACCCCGAAGTAACTTTCCATATTTGTAACTCCAACTCTTGCCATTTTCGCATTGTGATATGATATTCCTCCGTGGTTGGGTTTTCTCTCATTTTGCATTTTGTCCATGTCATGCATTTTTTATCATGTCATCATGTGCATCGATTTGCATACGTGTTCGCCTCATGATTCCGAGCATTTTTCCCGCTGTCCGCTTTTGCAATCCGCACTCCTATCTCCCCGGCGTCCCTTTTACGCTTTTCCGTAAAGCGGTACTAAACCTTCTCAAATGGACCGAGGTTTGTCTAGTGGCCTTGGTATACCACCAGAGACCACCGTCAAGTTTCGGTCATTTGAGCTCGCTTGGTACTCCAACGGTTAACCGCGACTCTCAAGAAAGGCCTCTTTTAAGTTGCAGCCCAACACCCTTCAAAACAGCCCAATAACCCATCTAAGTCACTTCCATGCTCTCCGCTGCTCGATCACGATCGTGGGCGAAACTACACCTCATTTGACTCTCCTAGCTCCTCTATGCCTATTTAAACAAACTCCTCCAAACCGGATCATTCCTCCCCAAACCCTAAAATTCCCACAAGACGCCGGACACGTCCCGCCGACACTTCACGTCCGCCGCCTGAGCGTGGAGGCCACGGCTCTGGCGCCACGCCACTGGGGTCACGAGCCCACGGTTGCATCTCCAATCTGCCAGTTCGCTCTGGCATGCCGCCCGCCCCGCCTTCGCCGCTTTCCTCCGGCGCTGGCTTTCCTCCGCTTCTCGCCCCGCTTATCCTGCCCGGCGCCATCGCCGAGCCCATTGCCGCCGCTTTTGCCGCTTTGCCGCTTCGGCCATGCCTCACGGCCAAGGCTTGGTTTCCTCTCGCCGATTCGCAAGGACCGCCGGATCACGCCTCCGACTTCCCTCCGCCGAGCTCCGCCTGATCCGCCGGTCATCCTCGATTCGTGTCGCTGATTCTTTTTTTCCTAAATCTTTAGTCCTATTTCAGATTTGTTGCATTTTCAACATGGTATATCTTTGCATCTGTAGATCCATTTTATGCCAGATAATATGTCAAAATGTTCGCCTCAAGAGTAGATCATTTCATCTCATTGCATCATTTTCATTTGAGCTCATCTTGATGCCCGAAATGCTGTTGAAGAGTGCTATGTGATGTTAGTTTCTGTTTCAACAGAACTTGCACTTTTGTTATTTTTGCCATGATTGATGTGTGCATCCTATGAATTTGAGTCCTACATGTGTTTTGAAATATGCCATGCCATCTTTCCAGGGTGTATGCCATGTATTTTTGTGATCTATGTGGTGACTAGCACAAGCATGCAAAGTAGGTGTCCTGATGTTGCTGATTTCAGCCCTGTTTTAGCTGATTTTGATGCCATGTTAACTTGATGATACCGAGAGATCCATGCATATTTTGAGATACTTCAGTAAGGATGTTTTGTAAAACATGTCTTGCTCTATCCATCCATGCCTTTGTTTGCAATTATGGAGTGCCATAGCTTGAGTCAATCGAGCTCTACTTTTGCTATCAAATGTTTCCTGGCAGATTGTTTACATGTTATTCAATTTTGCCTAGGTTGTTGTGGTTGATCCATGTATGCTATGTTATTGTTCTTGCCATGTATGTCTTCTATGTCATGTCTTCTTGATGTATGTATGCTTAGTTTATCATATAAGGCTCTGTAGTGAGTGCATTGAGCTTGTAAACATGCCTACTTGTTATCAGTTTTTGACATGCCATGTTGCTGAATCTGTTAACGAAACTTTCAATATTGACATGGGTGTTACTATATTTTCTGATCCTTTTTGGCTTATGGTCAGTAAGGGACTTTTGTTCTATGCTTTGAGTAGATTCATGCCATGCCATGTTTTGCTATTTTAAGTTCCTGTAGCATGTAGTTTTGTTGCTCTGAACATTGCAACCTGATGCTGTTTTGCCATGTCCAGCCTGATATTTTGTGCACTTTTGCCATGCTTGTTTGAACCTGTTATGATGTGAACTAGCCGTAGCTCAGTGCTCATCTTTTGTCGAGCATCTTGTGTAGATCACTGCCATGTACTTTGTTGATACGTTTGGTGCAGTAGCTTAATTAATTGTTGCTTGCTAAGTGGCATCATGCTGTTAATGGCAGATTTGTGCCATTCTTGTTTTGCTTGTCATTTGCAAACCGCATCCGATTCCGTGATCTTTATATCGATTTCAACCGAAATCATCTCATCTTTCCAGTGGCATACTTGGTTTGCCAAGTTGATGCCTGGTTCATCATTTACCTTCCGAGCGCATATACGCATTGCATATCACATCTCGCATATCATGTCATGTTTTGCATCATGTTGATTGTGCATTGCACCGTGATTTATTGTGGTTCCTTTGTTTGTGTTGTTGCTTTGGGTAGAGCCGGAGACGAGTACGTGAACGAGGAACCTGTTGAGAACGCTTACGAGGATCAAGCTCGACAACTCGAGAACATTGCGCAAGATGACCATACCTCAAATCACTTCTATCTTTGCTATGCTAGTTGCTCGCTTTTGCTATGCCTATGCTGCGATGCCTACCACTTGCTATATCATGCCACCCATATTGCCATGTCAGCCCCTAACCATCCTTTCCTAGCAAACCGCTGATTGGCTATGTTACCGCTTGCTCAGCTCCTCTTATAGCGCTGCTAGTTGCGTGAAGCTGAAGTTTGTTCCTTGTTGAACATGGAGATGTTGTTCCTTGTTGGAACATGTTTACTTGTTGGGGATATCACAATATATATCTGCTATAATTAATGCATCTATATACTTGGTAAAGGGTGGAAGGCTCGCCTTATGCCTGGTGTTTTGTTCCACTCTTGCCACCCTAGTTTCCGCCATACCGTGTTATGTTCCTTGATTTCGCTCTCATTACACGGTTGGGTGATTTATGGGACCCCTTGACAGTTCGCTTTGAATAAGACTCGCCCAGCAAGGCCCAACATTGGTTTTACCATTTGCCACCTAAGCCTTTTTCCCCGGTTTTCGCGAGCCCGAGGGTCATCTTTATTTAAACCCCCGCCAATGCTTTCGAGTGTTGGTCCAAACTAGAGCCACTTGGCGGTGCCACCGAGGCAACTTGGGGCATCTTCGCCTGTGCATTTAGTGTCTCATCCGGATGTGCCTCGAGAACGAGATATGTGCAGCTCCTATCGGGATTTGTCAGACAATCGGGCGGCTTTGCTGGTCTTGTTTTATTGTCTGTCGAAATGTCTTGTAGTCCGGGATTCCGAGATTGATCGGTCTTCCCTGTAGAAGGAATATCCTTCGCTGACCGTGAGAGCTTATAATGGGTTGTTGGGACACCCTCGCAGGTAATATCTTTCAAAGCCGTGCTTGCGTTATGAGGCAGATGGAATTTGTTAATGTCCGTTGTAGAAAACCCAAAGTTGACCTCAAATAAAATACACATCAACTCACAGTGTAACTCGTGATGGTCTCTTCTATGGAGTCCGGAAGTGAACACGGTGTTGGAGTTATGTCCGACGAAGTAGTTCAGATCACTTGATCGCTACTAGTTTCACGACCGTGTTTTGCTTCTCTCGCCTTTTTTATGTATGTAGCCACCATATATGCTAGTCGCTTGCTGCAGCTCCACTTTACTACTCGTCCTTCCTATAAGCTTAAATAGTCTTGATCTCGCTGGTGAGATTGCTGAGTCCCCGTGACTCATGACATTCTACCAAAACAGTTGCAGGTTCCGACGATGCCAGCAGGTGACTCAACCGAGCTCAAGTGGAGTTCGACGAGGAACGTGGTCGTTATTATGTGTCTTTTCCTGATGATCGTGAGTGGTGCTCAGCTTGGGACGATCGGGATCTTGTAGCATTTGGGGTATCTTTCTTTATTTTGGTTCCGTAGTCGGACCTTGAGTGTACTCAATGATGGATGTTTATTTATGTATTGTGAAGTGGCGATCGAAGCCAACTATGTATCTCTTTCCTTATTTATTACATGGGTTGTGTGAAGATTACCTCACTTATGACATTGCTTTCAATGCGGTTATGTTCTAAGTCGTGGCTCTCACATCGGGGAGATATAGCCGCATCGAGATGCTACACCGCACTCCGCCTGGCCTGCGCCCCCTTCTCTCGGGCTGCCCGCGAGCCTGCCATCGCAGCACCGCTCTTCAGGTCGCCACTCCTGCTCGCGGGCCCCGCAAAGACCTATGTTGGTCTCTATTTTTGCAACCAAAACCTTCTATAAGGTACTTCTTTAATAAGGTATTTACCTTCCTGTCCTCAGCCGCTTCTTGGCAAGGCCGAGCCTGCCTCGGACCGCCGAGGTTCTCGCCAATGCGCTGACTCCGCTGTCAAGGCGGGCAGAGGTCAGCAACAGAGCTCCCTGGGTGATTCCCATATTGACATACTTATGTTAGACTCACAGAGGTCTTTTAGATCCTTAGTCCGGCTTTTCTTCCAACAATCGAACTAAGCATCAGGGGCTACTGTCTATATGTAATATTTTACATATTCTAAATTTACCTCAAAGCCTGTTAGAAGGCTGGTACAAGCTCGTCCAGCCCGCTTGGCGGATCGAACTGTCCGGATCACCGTGATCATACAAAGCATGGTGTTCTCCTCCGATGGAAGCGCTATGTTAAGCGCCCAAAGAGTTATCCGTGCCTCCGTTGACTCGGAGGACACGGACGCCTTACCCTTCTTACGAAGGGACCGCTTGCCGGACTCCGGAATCATTGGGTTCCGAGATGTAGTCCGGACGGGTCGGGCTTAGAGCCTCGGGGTCTCGCCCCACGCTGAGTCCGGAGGTTGCCTTATGCGCCTCCCTCGCGCCACTTCCTCTTGACCAGGCCCCTTGGGGCCCCCACCTCGGCGTCAGTCACAGCAGCGTGAGGTGAGGAGGCGGCCGGAAGTGAAGTACTCTCCATTTCCGACGAACTCGTGGACCCGGCTGTCAAGCGGGCGAAGCCTGGCTTGGGCGGGCTGCATGATTGTTCGGCATTAGAGAACACTATGCAATGATAAAAGCCATGGGTATCCTGGACACTTACGATCTCGCCAGGGGCTTGGCCCTCATTGGCCACCTCCTCGCTGCGTCGCCGACGCGGTAGAGAAGTCCGAGGAAGGGTCCTTCCTTCTAGACTCCTCCGCCTCCCCTGGGCTAGCGGCCTCCCTTTTTCTCTCCTCTTCGCTTGGGAGAGGCTTTTTCCTCCTCGTTTTCGTGAGAAGATTCTCGCTTCAGAACTGACAAGACTCAAGCGCCGGAGCTCCTTCGAGTTCCCGTGGCCTCCTTCTGGCCTTCTTCTCCAAGCACCACATGGGTACCGAGCCAGCAGCCTGGCTAATCGGGCGTCCGCTGGGTCTTCCGCAAAGGAGCCAAACAAGTTAATCCGTCTCGGACGCCTTTCACCATCTCCCGCTAAAGATTAGGGAGTTTTAGATCCCACATAGAGTCAATCGGCATGAAAAAGAGTCCCGTAAAGGGTAAATAACACCCACTCGCCGCTTGACGCTGCGAGCTATATCCGCGATCTTGTTAGCGGATGCGGGGCTTTCAAAGCGCTTCTTGAACAGAACCTTCCTGCACATCTTCAGACGTAGTGTCAAGAGCCACCAAGGTTCGGTGTTGTGCCGAATCAAACTCCCACAAATTAAAGGCCCGCTCTCGGCATGGGAGAATCCGCGGATGAGCATGACTGGACTACGTGGACAAGCTTGAGCTTCATGTCCACCAGGTTTCGGACACATGTTTGGAGTCCGTCAGCCTTCCGAATCACCCACTTCAGGCCCGCCTTTTTCCATGATGTGCGCCTGTGGGGAAGCCGATCTGAATTGGGGCCGCCACCCATTTGGGGTCGCGTGGCTCGGTGATGTAGAACCACCCCGATTGCCACCCTTTATTGTCTCCACAAAGGAGCCTTTGAGCCATAGGACTTTGGCCATCTTGCCAACCATGGCGCCCAAGATTCGCTGACGGCCGCCCACAACCTTCGGCCTTACATTGAAGGTCTTCACCATAGGTCGGCGGGGCTGGATGCAGAGGAAGGCTCGCATACCGACGATAAACGCCAAGATATTGAGGATGAAATTCAAATAGGTCGGGAAGTCCGTGCCGTAGTAGAACATGAGCCCTCGGACAAATGGGTGAAGTGGAAACCTAGTCCGCTGAGGAAGTGGGGAGAAACACCACCTCTCATGGCGCTCTGGTTGGAATAAGCTGCCCCGTGATCGGGCAGCCTGTGCGCTGATGTCATAAAGCGACCCGACTCGCACGGTCAAGCTCTCGTGGTATCCGTGCACATCCTCGGATCAGTATGCCGGCACACACAAGACATCAATGTATATATCAAAGTGCAATCACATGTATAAATAACGAAACTGATATATACCCATAAGTCTCAGCTGAAACACGAATCGGGTGTGGAGTCCCATCAACGCCACCGGCAGGTTGAGTGTAGACCGTAACCTCTGTATCGTAACTCTTACTCGTCGAGTAAATATCTGCAACATGATACGCTGCAGCCGTAGTAGGTCAAGACATTGAATGTACCGTAAGCAAGATCACAATAAGAGAAAACAGATGATAAACTATACTATATGCAAGATGGCTTTGTGGCTCAGATTCGAGTTTTGTTTCATGTAAAAGCTGGTTTTATTTTCCCTACATCAAAGGAATAAATGAAGTCTGTACTATGGAGTTTTCCATCATGACATGGTTCCGCCCAACCGATGTCTCATAGCCCAAAATCATCATAAGTTGCCCACAATTGTTATCATCCGTGTTGAGAGTTCCAGATAGAACCAAGTCCAGAGGCTCAAATTGTCCGTGAATCGGGGACACGGCTAATCGATTAGGTTTAAACCTTCCAGAGGTTTGTACACTTTACCCGCAAGATTCGATCCTCATTTTACATTCTCGCACTTGTGGTGTTTGAGAACAAGACGATCAAACATGGTCTTTCCGAAGAGTTCCTCCACCACCGTCCGGTGCTCATCCAATCCTACCGTAGTTCTACATCTGCTAGCACTGGCCCCAGCCTGTAGTCACAACTAAGGTCAATCTGCCAGAGCCCATAGTGACTTAAGTGCTTACATGTGCAAGCTTCCGGCATGAAGTATTCTTCCGCTCTTTGAGTCCGGGTGAAGCTTCCGCAAGATGTCATGGCGCTTCTCCATGCATCCCGCCAACCACCGGTTTCTCCAGGTGCCCACAACTGCCCTTCACCCAGAGGTGTATTGAATTTGTCTCGAGTCTTGAAGTCTTGAGGC
The DNA here is from genome assembly GCA_021605205.1 of Aegilops longissima. Lineage (NCBI taxonomy): Eukaryota > Viridiplantae > Streptophyta > Magnoliopsida > Poales > Poaceae > Aegilops > Aegilops longissima. The sequence goes on along the minus strand of JAHIAM010004088.1, from coordinate 1,095 downwards.
CTTGAAGATGCAGTCCTTGCAGATTCCATCATGGAGTTGTCGCCATTGACGAGGTCCTCATTCTCACACCACTCCCGAAAGCACTCATAATAAACCCTGCCTACTATAGCGTAGCATTAAAATAAATAACGCCCCGGCTTGGTAACAGGTGATGGGTTCCCACCTCATGCATACTACTCAACTACAAGGATTCAATATCACTACCGAGGGATTGTTGCTAAGATGACACTAGATGCAATAAAACACATAGGTATGAAAAACATGGTCAAAGTGAACTTGCTCCGTAATACTTGATGAAGATAACAACGTTTTAAAATGACTTGGTAGAACTAATCGTCAATTCGCTGAAAATCTATATAGTCAAACATAGCATTCATATAAGCAAACATCCTAGCAAACAATTTTAACACTCATAATAACAATTAAAACAAAAAAACTCAATAATAAACTCCAACAAACTCCAAAGAAGCTTCAAATAAAACTAGAAAGAAAACTACTAACTAAAATCTATGACTTTGCTACAAGCATCTAACATAGTTTTGCCCTAAGTAAAAAAAAAAACTTAACAGCAAAAAAAAAACTAAACTAATAATTTAACAGAAAATAAAAAGTAAAACAACTAAGTTAACAGAAAGTATTTTTTTCATAAAATTTTATTTGCAAAAAGAAACAAATAAAAAGCTTTTATAAAACTCTAACTTTGAAAGGTTTCATACAAAACTAAGGAAAATAAATTTTTAAAATAAAATAAATTTTTCTCCTGTTTTCAACAGAAACACAACTAATTTTGTCAAAAGTGACACAAAAGAAATAATTTAAAACTATTAAAAAACAAGAAAGAAAAGCTAAAACAGAAACTAATAATAAAATAGTACTGTTTTGCTAAAAACCTAATTTAAATTAACCTAGAAATAAAATACTAAATATTACTGATAAACAAAGGTCCTAGAGACCAGGAGCAAAAAGAATTAATTAAAACCTATTTTTAAACTCAAGTTATGGCCAAAATACTAATCTGAACAAAATTTATCAAATTCAAATTTAAACTACTCAAATTTGAAATCCAGAGCAACTAACAGGAACTTCAGCAAATTT
>JAHIAM010004087.1:0-75745 GCA_021605205.1 Aegilops longissima | reverse complement strand
CAAATTCTTGTTAGGGAGCGAGGTGGACTAAAAATAGCGTCACATTAACCTTTCTTAGTACCGTTCGTACATTTAACCGATACTAAAGGTGCTGGTTGGCATCAAGATTTTAGTACCGTTCGTGGCACGAACCGTACTAAAGATTCGCAATGAACCGGTACTAAAGGTCACCTCCCGCCAAGTCATTTGAACCGACACTAATGGTCGATTGGTGTCGACTCGTATGCAAACCGGTACTAATGTTTCTCATATTTGACCTTTTTCTACTAGTGCTTCTTCCCAATACAAAAATCTCAGATCCATTCTACTCCTCCGCTGCACAATACATGCCTTCTATTTGTCAAAATATATATGTATCTAGACATGTTTTAGTATATAGGCACATCCATTTTGGACAAATGGAAGTCAAGTATTTTGGAACGGAGGAGTACACAATAAATTTTTTAGTTAGCACAACTAGTCTAATCCGAGAGCACAACCTAAGATTTGGTCGGTTCTTCCTCCTTTGCCGACACGGGACATCCAAAGATCCGTGTCGTGTCATGAAAGAAAAAGAGTGGAAGTTGATAAGTTGAAGCCACAAGATGTGCATCTTGGGTTAAACTGAATAGAATCTTACTACTCTTGAGTAACTCCAAAAGCGCCACCAAGATCTTTCTTGATTTGTTTTTCATCACCAAGACGCCGAGGTGAAAGATGTGCAGGTTCGGGTCCGCTATGCCACCGACATGTGGGACCGCATGTAAGCAAACAGATAATGGCTCTCAAGGTCCGCTACCTGGCTGAGAAGGGAGATAGAGGAGGCCGAGCACGGACTGCAGGAAATTTGTTCTACGACTGCACTCGATATAGGCTCGATATAGTGGCGTGGCATGGGCCATAACTAGCATTCACGCCTAGCACTACGGCACACGCCACCAAGACGAGTCCCATCCGACACCAATTTTCTTGGAGTCCGTATACAGCCATCTCTTCTCCTCTCCTGTTTTATCACCATCACGCGGTGGGCAGGGTGGGGTTTGCCGATAGTCGGTTTGCTCAACTACGGTCCCACTTGTAAGTGAAATGCAACACAAGACGATTCCCGCTTGAGCGGGCGTGTCGGACCAACCGTGTGGGGTGCGACGCGAACACGGCAGGCTTTTCCTTTGAACTCAGAATTTGTAAAATTTGGTTCTGCTCTCTGAGCGACCTGACCCAATGGATCAAGTCTTCGTGCTTAAGTGTCATCCTCGGATCGGTATGTCGACACACACAGATCGAGGATTTATAACAGAGGTAAATCACATGTATAAAGTAACGTAAATACTATTACCTCAATTCCAAAATAGCGGAAGTAACAAGGTTGTGGATTCCCATCAACACCAACGACAAAGTTGAGTGTAGAAATCAGAACCCTAACGTATCACTTACTCGTTGTTCAAAAGTCTCGCAACATGAAAAGTTGCAGTTCAAAACGGGTCAAGACATGGAATATGCCGCAAAGTAACACATAGAGAATAATGAAAGAGTGCCTATACTACATGCATATATGGCTGGTGGAAAGCTCTATGGTTACAGCTTATGAAAAGCCAATTTTTCCCTACCGCAAAGGAATAAATTTATTTAACTATCATGGTGGTTGTTGAACATTGAGAATGGTTGACAGATTCTCAATCCCAATTAAAAGTACTCATTAATAACCCAACAATATTAATTAGAGTAACATGATGAGATCAACAGATAATCCAAGTACTAGATACTCAAGATGTCCATAACCGGGACACGGCTAATCATGATTAGTTTATACACTCATGGAGGTTTGTGCACTTTTCCCCACAAGACTCGATCTCTCCGCTTGATTTCTCGACTACAGGTGTTTGAGAAACGGATGACCGAGACATAGTCTTCGTAAGCGCTTAGCACCTTATGTTTGGGTAGACCGCACCAACCTACAACCCCTACATCAGCTAGTCTACCCGTAAGAGTTCGCACAACTTAGTCAACTATGCTAGAGCCCATAGTAGCATGTGGCTGCACACGGAAGTTTCTAGCATGAATAATCTCATGATCCCTTTGAGCCTGGTGGCGGTCCAAGAAATACAGTAAGTCCTCGATGGAAACCAGTGCCTCAATCCACACAGATGTGTGTTTGTTGCCACCTTAAATAAACCATTAATTTTACAATTTCACATCTGTCATGGAATACACTCACCCAATCCACGTCTACTAGCATAGCATGGCATAATAAGCAAATGTAGAAGTAACTCCCAAGGGTTTGAAAATAAACAGGTAATAGGTACTACCTCATCTACTTCCCATCCCACAATTTAATTAGATCCTAATCATGCAATGTTTGAGGATTGGTCTAATGCAATAAAACTGGGTAGTAGAAAAGGTATGATCAAAGTGTTACTTGCCTGCAATGTTGATGAAGATGATTCGCACTCAAAACTCTTGATAGTTTCACTCGTCACACTCCGGTCAATCTATCGTAATCAAGCAATAGTAGCCACACATAAGCAATCACTCAAAACATCGGACCGAACGAAGAAAACGATTCGGAAATCATCAAAATCAAGCAAATAACTCTTGCAACATAAAAAAATTTCTAACAGTACCAAAATTATATGAATTTGGCCTTATCAGAAAGTTTAGGTCAAGAGCTTCGATTTGCAAAAAGAATCAACTAAATCGGAGTTACGAAACTCAAGTTATGATCAAACGAAGTTTGAATAAAAATCTAATCTAATTCAAATTTTAAAACTTTCAATAACATGTTTGAGTTGTATTACTGGATAGAGGAGATCATAACGAAGAAGTAGGCGTTGGTTTCGTTGAATTCCGACTAACGAGCAAAAAGTTATGGTCGTTTGAAAACCAGGGGCTATTCTATAAATAAACTAATCACAAACGGGTCCCTGGCCGAAAATAACAGAAAAAGAAAAAATAACTAAGAAGCGAATGTTCGCTAAGAAATTCTAACGAACGAACCGTTCGCTAGATTAAAAAAAGGACGGATCTAATCCTAGCCGTAGATGACAGATCGGACGGGCGAGGTGAGAGGCGAGGCATACTACGGCGACGGTGGCTGCCGGCGGCGAGGGAGACGGCGGTGGCGTTTCTGACATCGACGGGCGGCGGCTTCGTGGTCTCCAGCGGCGGCGAGGCTTGATGCCTGAGCGGGCGCAAGGTGAGGATGGAGGGCGGCGCTGGTCGGGAGTGGCGGGTGGAGCGGGCGACGGCGTGATCTCCCATGGGCGGGCTAACTCCGCGAGGGTGCGGCGCTCAAGGGCTCTGGGGCTTGTTTTTGAGGGAAATGGGGCTGGTGCTCCATTTATATAGGAGGGGAGGAGGAGAAGACTTGGAGGAGGGGCGAGGCGAGGCAAGGAGAACCGGCGAGGACACAAAGCGGCGGCGGTGGCGTCTTGGAGCTGGTTCACCGAGGGTCGGGACGACGGGAGGTGGGCTGGCAGGCTGCCATGACAAGGCTGGGCGATTGGCTTACTGGCTGGCTCGGCTCGGCCGGGCTGGCCTGCCTTGGCTGGCTTCGCCTAATTGTTTTTTAATAAACACATTTTTAACACAAACAAACAAAAGTAATAAAACAAAATAAATACAGATATTATATAGGCATATAATATATCAAAATTTTCAAAAAAGATTTCCTACACCTTGAACATTTTTAACATCAAATAAAATCTACACAAATTCGATAATTCAAACAAAGCTCCTGCTCTACAAAAATCCAATAAAAATCATTTTAAAATACCAAAATTAATTCAAATTTATTTCTCTCCAATTTTCTCGATATAGGAATCATGTTACCCTATTTTCCATATATTTTATTTTTGGAGAAAATAATTTGAATAAAACTCAAATAACTCCAATTGAAAATAAATTCAAAAGAACTTTGAATTTAATTTTGAAACTCCCAACTCATATTTCATATAATTTGAAGAAGTCATTTTATCTTCGCCGTGAAAATCATTGAGTTGCATAAAGTTTCAGAATTGAAATATTTCAAATGAAATTCAAATATTTTCAACACCCTTGTCATTTAAATAAATGGAAGAAGTCATGTCATCTTCTCTCCGTGGTTTTGTGATGAAAAGAATTTGAATTCTCAAGATCATAAAAGAAAAATGAAAGTTTGGGAAAGTCCTTTATTCCTCTCATTTAACTTTCAAAAGTTTCAAAATTCACTCACTTTCACCAATCAATCAAACAATCAATCAAAACTATCTATTTATTATAACATTCCAAAATTTAGAATTTTGGGATGTTACAAAACTACCACCCTTAAAATGAATCTCGTCCTCGATATTCGGAGAGGCTAGCAAGAAATAGGTTAGGTTAGGGGGTCTTCTCAAAATCCATCGATCATCTCCGGGGTCTCGGGTGCTACCACCTTTAGAAGCATTGTTAAGGTTCCATCAAAAACTCATATACTCCATCCTTATTGTTGACAGTGTCGGTCTTCTCAGATCTTCAGTATAATTCCTTCTCTGGCTCTTCCGTAGTGGCATAACCTTTTCCTCAATTCTTCTGTAGTTTCATCCTGGTAAGGTTATCCCGGTAAGGTTATTCCGAGACTGGGTCTTCTTTGCTGACGGGTCTGGCGCCAATTCTAAACAACTATCGATATCTCATGGTGGTCAACGATTTATGGTTTCTCCCGCAGGAAATGGGTCCGTTGAACTCACCGATAACCTACGGTTGGCAACAACCGCCGTACAAGGAAAAAATACCTATACCATTCTAAGGTTCAAACAAGGTTTTGATCGCTGCCTCTACTATAGGTAAGTCACCAGATTTACCATCCCACATAGCAAAGCTTAATAATAAGAGTAAGTCGGTATGGTGATCAATCCATCCTGCACCCAAATCATTACCTTGTACATGGTTTAGCTTAATCTCGCATTCTATCACTCGTCATCCTCACAAGCATTGCATAATTTCTCTTGTCGACGAACCAAGTTCGAAAATCCATTGATTCTGCAAGCCAAACTAACATCTATCGCTCCTTAACCACTCTCAGGTTTTGCGTAAACTCCTATAGAATCGTCGGTTGATAAAGGCATATCCTCTTCCAGGGTTTTTCCTTCAGCAAGAATGTGCTTGCTTCTTGGCAGGTCCTGGGGCCTGTGGGTTATGGCCCATCTCATCACTTGTAGTCCTTGAACTTATCCTCGGGCTTCTGATCATTATACCAACTTCCAACTTCCTAGTATTCTTAAATCCATCCAATTGTACTGTCTTCCTTCCTTTTATTGGCACCAGACTAGGACATGATTACTCAGACTCATCATGGAATTTCCATTGATCCATATTTCCAACATCACACCTCCTTTATATCCAATAGTAATTCATATCTTCATCCTCGTGGGATATCCCACATACCGAGATAAAAACTTATACTTATGAATTCCATACCCCACTTCGTGGAACATCAATATCCTTTCCTGGGTCAAGCGTCCTTACAGGGTAATTTTGGCCATCTCTGCATGGCACTTCTTCAACTGGGAAACGTGAAACACTTCATGAACTCCTCACAGTCCTTCGAGTGACTCCAATCTGTTGGCCACTTCTCCCATACGCTCCAAAACTCGTATGGTCCTACAAATCTCGGGCTAATCTTCCTTAACTCCAAATTGTTTAAATCTCGCAGAGGGACACACGGGTCATTGTCGGTGTCAAACCGCGGATCTCGGTAGGGGGTCCCGAATCGTATGCCTAGGCGGATGGTAACAGGAGACAAGGGACACGATGTTTTACCTGTGTTCGGGCCCTCTTGATGGAGGTAAACCCACGCCCTTCTTGATTGATATTGATATTGTGGATGTTTACAAGAGTGGATCTACCACGAGATCAAGGAGGCTAAACCCTAGAAGCTAGCCTATGGTATGATTGTAAGGGTTGTTGTTGTGTCCTACGGACTAGAGCCATCCGGTTTATATAGACACCGGAGAGGGCTAGGTTACATAGAGTCGGTTACAATGGTAGGAGATCTACATATCCATATCGCCAAGCTTGCCTTCCACGCCAAGGAAAGTCCCATCCGACACGGGCTAAGTCTTCAATCTTTATCTTCATAGTCTTGGAGTCCGCCGATGATGATAGTCCGCCGATGATGGTAGTCCGCATTCCGACACCCCTAATCCGGACTCCTCAAGAGCTCCCAACCAGGCTTCAATGACGATAAGTCCAGATGTGTGTAGTCTTCGCGCTGCAAGGCGGTTCTCCTTAAGTTCTACGTACTCTACCGAACAAAGTGTCCAGCTTCCTCATCAATGTTATGCTGCCTCTCGCTTCCACACCCAATAATGGCCTTCGAATGGTTTTATATAGAAGACGCCCGCTGCCGCACCCTGTTCGGATCGGCCTCCGGAGTTCAGCAATGCTCCTCCAAGAAACGCCTTTAGTTGGCGCCCATGAGCCCCCTGCCCCGAGGAAGACAAGAGCGCCCATTATTTGATGGGCCGAATAAGGTTATCGCCCATGCCGGGTTGACCATGATTGAGTCATGGCAACATGCATTACGCCGGGTGCAGCCACTACAATACAGGGCCACCCCATGTGGGATTTCAACGGGAGTACAATGCCACCCGTCATGGCCGCAAGGGCGGATTCAGCCAAGATCCGTGACGATCCCGTCCGCCTGTATAAGGGGAGAAGGAGGATTTCTTCGACGAATCCGCTAAACGGGTTCTCCATGAATCATCCTCGCCTTGGGTAAGCGAACACTCATGCGTCTGATCCGCGCCTTTTGAAACTTAAGTTTCTTACATTGTGTTCTTCTTCGATGCAGAACTGCGCCGACCGTGGAGGACATGCTAAGTCCGCCTCGCAGCCCGAGGATCCGAGAGATCCCGGATCCGCCTCCAAGAGGATCCGACATAAAGGTGGAGCTAATCGACGGGTGTTCCACCAGCTCAGCATGGACAATGCTTTAGTCGCCATAACGGCCGATTATCCTGACTATATCCGCTTCCTGTGATTGCGATCAAGCCTCGACACCGCTATTCCTTCCTTGCTCATTTCTCGACCACCGATATGATGGCGCTGCAGGAGGCGCCTTTAGGCGAGAAGCCGAGCTCATGGTGGCTGACCAACAAAGGCCAGTCCGACCAAGAGGCGGAGGAGGAGCGCGCGCTGACTTAAACGTCGCCGCAAAGGTGTAGTTCACAATTCATTATTTAGAGCAACGCTCCTAGGAAGCGCTTGAGTGCTCATGACTTTTATAGGAAAAAGCGCCCGCCGGATCATGGGCGTGAGGTTGCCAATCCAACCTCTATCAGCCAGTTCCCACACCTGGTCTCGAGCGGGAGGCGAGCGCAAGGCGCGAGCCGGACGTCTCCGACGGAGGATGCCGACAGATCGTCCGCCACCAAGTCTGAGGTGGAGAGTGCTCAATCACAGCGCCGCGGGCAGTATTTCGTGACGCTGCTTCTCCCCGAGGCGCTGAATGCCTTTAACACGGGGACGCGACCTTTGTGCTGCTCAAGATGGTTTTACCAGAGCTACGGAGCAAAGATGTAAAAGACATACGGTAAGAGAATTTAATAGTTATATATGCCAAGAGTCTCCCGAGACTTAAAGTAGTTATATTAACTGATTTAAGGATCATATGAAACGAGGATCTTACCGAGAAGAATACCCAACTGTCTCAGAGCTGCAAGAGTGCAAGGCCCAACTTGAGGCCGCACTCTCCGCGCAGGAGGAAACGCAGGACCTCTCCGGTAACGCATTATTTTAGAAAGATAAGTAGCGTTGGCCTTTGCGCAAGTCTAAAAATGACGTTAGAGTGCTGCGGACAAGATCCGGACAGGCGATAACTTCTGCGCCAACTAAAGGTCGGCGAGAGGGTGCTGTATAAGGTGCAGCATGAAAGGAACAAGCCCAGATGCCCATGCCCAGCTTGGAGAAGAGCTGAAAGGTGTTCGGCCGAGCTGTCGGGCCCGTTAAGGAGAATCAGCGCTTTGCCATGCATATATAGTAGTGCTTGAGCGAACTCCTTTGAAAAGAAGAGTTCGGCGAGGAAGTCAATTTGATGTAATATGTCTGCAGGTATGCTCACTGTGTCGCCTCATGGAGGAGATGCCCGATCAACGGGTGATCAACTTCCCAATTGTTGCAACCGATCGAACGAGTTCGGCAGCAATGAGCGGCGCTATCCAGGCTTTATGGCCAGCCTTCTCCTTACCCGATGGTCTTGGGAGCTTATGGAGAAGCTGCAGGAGGCGGCAGCACTTCCATTTATGGAAGATTTCGCCTGCCGCCAAGGTGCCAGGAGGCTCGGGCCATGGTAAAGACGCTGTACAAGAAGGCGGATCCCAACCACATGGTCAAGTCGGACTCAGTGGGGCCCGATGGGAAGGAGATCCCTGTGAGTTTAGTATACGCCAAGTAGAGTTGGTCGCTAAATTTTCCCAACAGATGTAAATTAGACAACCTGTTAGACGGATTGAGGAAGAATACAATCACCGATTTGACAATGTATTATAAAATGACATATAAAATGCCTTCTAGCCAGATTGTAGATCGCTTGTCTTTGCCGACCTTTTCGCTTCGACTCGGGACCCAAGAGTCCGGAGGTGTCCGAATACCTTCTCGGTTATGAAACAACCGGGTATGCATGGAGACCAAAGGGGTCATCAAGCTTTATCGCATAAGTGCCCAACTAGTTATGTTATATTACATGGGTAGTAAGAAACATCTTCCAGGAGAATAGTTCCATTAAGGGTTCCTTTCTTCTCGGGGTGGTATGCCCTAAAGTGCATGTCCGGATCATAAAAAGCAGTAAAACATCCGGGGCAGATAAATAAGTGGATAAAAATCGCTTTTAAGTCACCGATCAATATTCCCTTAAGAACGCTTAGCTTTCGCTTCACCTACCGAGGTACACATCCGCTGACCCGACAAGAATAATCGCAGAGGTGCTCCTTTACCTCCTAGCTGAACAATCGGGAACGAGGGGTAAGCACAGAGCCAGCAACCCAGCTTGGCCAAAACTTAAGTCATATCGATGCATATAATGGTGAATAAAAGGTACATGTGGAGGCTTGACATGTGCCGGGCATGAAGCCCTTATAATTAAGCTTCCGTAAGGAAGCCCCTGTGTATAATGAGTGCGGATAGCACATCAATTGCGCGCTAACGCTATGCAAGTAGGCCCTTTAAGGCTTGGATGAATAGGGATGAGAAGAAAAGATAAACAAAAGGCAGCTGAAAAAAAATTTGACGGGGAAAGGGACGAACTCTCAGTCCGCACTAGGCATAGAATCTTCGAGGCGGCTGCGCTCCATGGGTTCGCTCGAGTCGGTTATCCGATGCTTTATAGACGGTACGCCCGCCGTCAGACTTGATCGATGATGAAGGGGCCTTCCCATTTGGGCTTGAGCTTGTACTTTTTCTTGTCCGCAGCGAGAACCAGTTCGCCGACGCTGTAAGTCTTGGCCCGCATTTCTGCTATGATATCTTCGAGCTCGCTGTCGATAGAATGCGGAACGAGCCTTGGCGACGCCGCGTTTTTCCTCCAATGCGCCCAAGCTGTCCTCGCCGATCCAACTCGGCCTTCTTTCTTCGTATATGCGCACTGAGGTGAGTCATGAATTATGTCGCAGGCAAACTGCTTCGCGCCATATACCATAAAAATGGTGTGAATTCGTAGTACGGTTAGGCGTTGTCCGCAGCCCCAGAGTACGGTCGAGCTCTCTACCCAAAGGCGTGTCGATTTCGTAAGGGACCGCACTAGTCCGGGTTTGATGCCGCCATTATTAGACCATTTGCTCGCTCCACTTGACCGCTGGTTTGAGGATGATAGACAAGCGTAATCGAGCTTGATGCCCATATTCTTGCACCATGATTTAACCTCATCGGCGTGAAGTTCGTGCCGTTATCGGTGATGATGCTGTGGGGACACCATAACGTGTACTACCCCGATATAAAGTCTATCACCGGTCCGGACTCTGCCGCTTTAACTGGTTTGGCCTCTATCCATTTGGTGAATTTATCCACCATGACCAATAGGTACCTTTTGCTTGTGGGTCCCCTTTAAGTGGTCCAACCATGTCAAGCCCCTGCATCGCGAACGGCAGTGTGATGGGTATAGTTTTGAGGGCGGGTGGCATATGGCTCGATTAGCAAAGAGTCGACAACCGACGATCTTTGACTAAGTCCCGAGATCCGCTCGGGCCGCGGCCAATAAAATCCTGTATGGAATGCCTTTCCTACAAGGGCCCGAGCTGCAAGGCAGTGTCCGCCTAGTCCGCATGAATTTCAGCCAGAGGTTTCGCCTTCCTCTTCGGAGATACACCTTGAAGGACTCCGTTGTGCTTTTTTATAAAGTTCTCCTCATAGAACTTGTAGGCTTTAGATCACGGACAAAGGCAGCGGGCCTCGCTTTTGGTCTTCGGAAGCTCCTGCCAAGTAAGTAGGCGAGGAATGGTTCTGTCCACGGGCAATTACTGCCATTATGTCGTGGGCGGAAGGTGTTATGTCATCGGCTGAATCGCCGTTGGTCCGGCTTGTTCCAGCTTTGTTAGTTCCGCACTCTTCCCATAGTACGGATGGCTTGAAGAGCCGCTCCAGAAGATGTTTGAGGACAGCGTCGCTGCTTTTGCGCCGATGCGCGCAAGACGTCGGTTGCTTGGTTATTATCCCGGCCACGTGATGGAATTCAAGTCCTTCAACCGGCTAACATTTTAGTACAGCGCTGCAAAGATGCTGCCATTTTCGGATCTTTGGCGCCAAAGTCTCCGCTTATTTGGGATATTGCAGGTTTGAATCCTCACACCTCTAGGCATTGAATGCCCATGGAGATTGCCATCCGGAGACCATGTAAAGGGCCTCAGATTCGCCGCGTTGTTGGAGTCCGTACATTATCTGAAATACGATTGGATCGTGGTCTCGGTCGGGACGCTAATACGACGCCAGCCCCAATCCGCTAACATTTTAGAGCCGTCAAGCGCATAATCCAATTGAGTATGTGCCGTACTTTTTAGGGAGTTCGCCGATCCATTGCTTACAAAGTCAGCCAAAACTTGTGACTTTATAGCTCGCCAAGGTTTGTAAGTTATATCAAATGGTAAGAGCTCAATGGCCCATTTTGCAATCCTGCCCATCGCGTCATGTTGTTTATAATGTCGTTAAGTGGTACTTCAGAGGCCATCGCTATCGAACACTCTTGAAAGTAGTGTCGGAGCTCCGGATGCCATGAACACCGCGATGCTATCTTCTCGATAGTGCGGTAACGGACTTGCAGGGGTTAACACAAAGGATACGTAGTATACTGGTTTTGAAGAGGGAATTTATGCCCTTCTTTCTCTCGCTCGACGACGAGTACCGCTGCCATAACTTGATGCGTTGCTGCGATGTATAACAGCATTGGTTCGCCTGTGTTGGGCGCAACCAGACCGGATTTGTTGCCAATATGGCCTTTATTTCTTCGAGTCCGCAGTGGCAGCATCCGCCCACTGGTGTTCAAGGCGCCTAAGGAGGCGATAGAGGGTAATGCCTTTGTCAGACCCCGATTCCAAGTCACATCGACCTAGCCGGTAACACCTCATATCACTTTGCGGCCTCACGCACGGTATTCCCACGGGTGTCGCTTACCATGGCCCGGGACCGCTTACGCTTTTGGCTCACGATATGATAGTGTCGCTAGTATCCACATGACAAAGAACCCGGCCGACACGGCTAGTCGTGGAACCCAAAGCGGCGCTTAACCTATGGGGACAGTATACATGAATCACATCGAGCATGTCGGTCATCAACGAATGAATTCGGCTGTAGCATCTGGCTAACAGGACTCCGTATCCCGGCTGTAGCAGTTAGGCAGACTCAATATCACCAAGGTGACATTTCAAGGGATGTATATAGGAACGGCGGAAACACATGCCGCCACTAAGCGCCCAAGCAGTAGTGCTGGCTAGCAGACTCGAGAACCGGCAGTAGCGGACTACTATCGCCGTAAGCACGAGACTACATTTCCCATATGAGAGGTTGCCATGATAAACAACTAGTTTGTCGGATCCCACTCATACCAAGCATTTCAATCATACACGCAATATGCCCGATATGAGTACATACAACAAGGCATCACAACAAAACTCTACAACTCAAGTATTTTATTTAAGAGGCCCGAGGAGCCATACATAACATATCCATACAGATAGGGGTCACATGACCCAACACTCAAGTCATACAAACATACAAGCACATGCGAAGCAAACTAGTCTCGAGTATGCACTCTAGAAAGAAAGAAAGCTTGTTGAAGCCTTTCTATCTACAAAGGGCCCTTCACAAGCCTTGGATCACCACCGGTGGCTAGTTCACTGCCGATGTCAAGGTCTACATAAAACCCATCGAGGGGGCAGTGTTGTCGCCCCAAAACATTAATTACAAACATGAGTACGGAGGTACTCAAAGAAGTCTTACCACGTAATCCTATCATACATGCACATTCTCAAGAAGGTGGTAGAGTTATTTGCAGAAGCCAGCTTTGACTCTTGGCTAAGCTATCCCACGTGACACCACTTGAAAAGCATTTGTCGCACACGAGTCCGCTAATCACCATCACAATACTCCACTGTGGATCCTCTCTCGCCACCCACGAGAGGGCCATCCGCTGTACTCACACTTATCTTGAGGCTTTTAGTAGTATCCATTTACTTGTCTATGAACCGATATAGGTAACCTGAAGTCCTTCTCCGTGGACACGGCTATTCAATAGATCATATTAACCCCGCAGGGTGTACTTCTTCACACACGCTCACCACTTACCGCTTACATACGACATGTACTCAACCTTCAAGCGAAGCCCAACGTGGGTGTCGGCCACAGCCTACCTAAACACTCAAGTCCCTAGTCCAGTTTCCATCGCCTATTCGGTTCCATCCGCAGGAGTCCGCCGAGGTTTCCCATACATGCCCGAACGATGTGTGCAGGTTCCCGAGATACCAAACGGCACTCTGACACCGGCCACGTGCCTACCGCAACACAACCCACCCCTAAGGTCAGCGCTAGGCGGCCCCAAAGATGCTACAAACACCGTAAACTACTTGCAACTCTTGACCGAGAACAAGGGTGGTTAAGAAGCCAAGAGGGTCCATTGGTTTCGGGCCCAATGCGTGGTAGTAACTGCTTCACTGATCACAAACACGTAACTCAGCCTTAGGGACGACTTCAATGAAACAACCCACCATGTACTCCTACATGGCCTCTAATCGATACCTTTACCAAAACGTGTTCAACACTTTCACTCTCGAACCAACACAACCTTTCACTCTAGTTCATCATCCCGATGAGCCGCACTTCGACACAACTCTAAGCATAGCAAGCATAGCATGGTAGGAATCACAAACATGGCTCAATCAACTCCTACACATACTAGTGGGTTTCATCTAGTTATCGTGGCAATGACAGTCATGCAAAGGAAGTGGGTTCAACTACCGCAGCACACAACAGTTTGAATCGCGTTGTCTTAATGCAGTAAACAAGAGCGTGCGAGAACATGGGTTTGTATCGAAATGATCAATGGGTTGCTTGCCCGATGGAGTGGTGGTAGGATACTTCCTTCGCATTTGATATTCGGATTATCCTGAGGCGTAACCTATCACTTAAAGACATACCGAAAATAAGCAACCATGGCAATATGCAACAATATGATGCATGCTATGACATGGCAATATGGATGTGTGTTGGCCTAATGCAAGCTGAAACAAAAAGGGATGAACTCATTTGAATCAGAGATTCAAATGCTAGCTCATTTAACATAGCCATAAAGGTGTAATATCTTATTCTGCTTAAACAGCAAGGTTAACTTGTTTTATCATGCATGAAAACTGTACCAATGGATAGAATGGATTTTTCTGATCATTTTCATATATAAATCTTTGCATTTGGAGTTACAGATTAATTTCTATGAATTTTTGAAGTTTGAACTATATTCTGGAATTTCCTATAATAGAATAAATCCAAGAATTAATTTCATCGCACAAGAATGCGCTGTGGTGATGTCATAGTCAACGGGACGCCCAGGTCAAACCTGACCGATGGGTCCCAGATGTCAAGATAATTAGTTTAGCTAAAATTTAATTAAAACTAAACCTAATTAGTTAATGTATGGGCCCCACTCGCCATAGACTCAACAGAGTCAACCAGGCCCACCCGTGGTCAAAGTCAAAGTCGGCTGCATCATGCTTAGCCGCCAGCAGCGACGCGCGGCGGCGGAAGTGGATTTGGCCGTTTCGGCAACCAAACGAGCCGCGGAAGGTGGCTATGTGTAGCTGGGGACAACCCGCATCTCTTGGTGGAGCTGGCTAGTCGGGCGGCCGAATGGCGCTTAGCGACGACCTAGGCGGTCACGGAGTTCGCCAAGGCGAACTCGAGCTAGGGTGTGCGCTGAGGTGCGTGGAGTGTTTGGTTAGAAGCTAAACGGTGCGGTGAGTGCGATGGACACCGAGAGGTGGCCGGAGGATGGCCGGGAGCACGTCGGCGACGAGCTCCGCGGCGGCGGGTGCGGTTGATCTCCGTTCGGTTGCTACACGGCTCGAGAGCGAGAGAGGAAGGGAAGGGGAGGTAGCTAGGCTCACAGGGCACTCGGAGAAACACTCGTTGCGGTCGGGGACGGACTGGTGCGGCGGCGGCGTCGAAGGGGATCTCCAGCGACGGCGGGGTCGGTCGAGGCTGGTGCAGTGGCCTCGGGCTACTCGAGCACTCGGGGCTCGGCTAGCTCGACGAAGAGGAGGGCGGCGAGCTCCTAGACACGGCGAGACGGAGCACGGTCGACGGGGAGCGCGACCACGGCGACGGGCGTGGCTGCGGTGGCGCCGCCATGGCTGGGAGCGAGGGAGAGGAGCCGGGAGGAAGAGAGGTGTCTGGGGGTTCGAGGGGAGAGAATGGGCGTGATCCGCGTCGCAACTCGGTGAGGGAAGCGGCGAGGCGGCGGCCAGGTGCGTGGCACCCATGCAAGTGCTGCCGCCGAGCACTGCTCTGCTGTCAAGCTGCCAAGCAGTCATTGCATGCTGGGCTGGGCCGGGCAGTGGACCGTTGGTAGGCGCTGTAAGATTTGCATTCTGTTTTTCTTTTCTAATTTTCTCAGTAACTTTGTGGAGTTTTTAAAATACTTAAACAGCTTCAAAAATCACCAAACTGCTCCTCGTCCATAGTTGAATATTACCAACATGAAACATTTTAGTTTGGGAATATTTGGGCATTTGAAATATTTTATATAATTTTAAATGCCCAAACTCAAATTTTATGATTTAATTCAAAGACCTTAGGATGACCTAGAAAATTGTGCACCACTTTTGGCAGAGGCTCAACCAAAGCAAAGATGATGAGCATTTTTAAGGGCATTTCAGGTTCATTGAAAATAATTTTAGTAAACCCTAGTTGGATTCAAAAGGGGTTCTGGGGGGTTCTGTCCTCCCCATTTCAAATTTCAAATGAAATTTAAACATGATGCACACACTAATGCATGGACTAGCTAGGATGTGATACCTTTTCTCCTAGACGGGAGACAAAGCGGCTTAGAGCCGCCACGCATCCAGTCAATTTTTGTATTTGCTTGAGGTCTTTTGGGATATCTAGCTGTGACAGAGCTCGGATCTTGGCTGGGTTTGCTTCAATTCCTCTACCGGATACGATGAAGCCCAGCAGCTTTCCGGCTGGTACGCCGAAAACGCATTTTTCCGGATTCAGCTTGATGTCATATGCTCTGAGGTTGTCGAATGTGAGCCTCAAGTCATCTACTAGAGTTTCAACGTGTTTAGTTTTGACGACTACGCCGCCCACGTATGCCTCTACCGCTTTTGCCGATCCGCAGCCGACATGTCCGAATCATGCGCTGATATGTTGCGCCGCTTTTAAGTCCGAAGGGCATCGTGTTGAAGCGAATGGTCCATATGGAGTAATGAATGCCGCTATGCTTGATCCGCTTCGCCATCTTGATATGATGATAGCCGGAGTATGCGCCCGTGAAGCACAATGAATCATGCCTCGCAGTGGCATCAATGATTTGGTCGATGCGGGGAGGGGAAGGATCCTTGGGCAGGCTTTATTTAGGTCTTTGAAATCGATGCATAGGCGCCAGGATTTGTCCTTCTTGGTACCATTACCAGGTTTGCTAGCCAATCCGGATGCTTGATGTCTCCGATGAATCCGCTTCCAATAGTTTGGCTAGCTCTTCTCCCATTGCCTGTCTTTTCGTTCAAAATCGTCAAGAGCCTGTTTAATCGGCTTGAACTTTTAGGATGTTTAGGCTGTGTTCGCCAATCATGGGATTCCGGCATATCCGAGGGGTGCCAGCAAAATGTCCCAGCTTTTCCGGCGAATTTCGCAAAGCGCGCCTCGTGATCGTGGTTCAATTGTGCCCCGATGGAGGCCGCCTTTGTAGGGTCCGCTGGTGGACCTGGAATTTTACTATTTCATCTGCTGGTTTAAAGGAGGTGGACTTGGATCTCTTATCGAGTATCACATCGTCCCTATTCACCGTAGAGCGCAAAGACGGTGAGTTCCTCCGCCGCTAGGGCTTTGGATATTGCCTCTAAGGCTAATGCGGCTGTCTTGTTTTTGGCGCGAGTGCTATGTCCGGATCACTAACGAGAGTGATTATTCCGCCGGCCTGCATTTTGAGCTTCATGTACCAAAGAATGGGGTACGGATTGAAAAATTGTGAATGCCTCTCATCCTAATATAGCGTGATATCCGCTGTTGAACGGGGCCACTTGGAACGTGACTTCTTCGGATCTGTAATTGTCCGTGAGCCAATACCACATCGAGTGTGATTTTTCCTCAGGCAAAGGCGCCCCCGCTAGGGATTATTCCTCTAAAGGTTGTGCTGCTTCGCCAATGCGGCTCCACCTATTTCCATTTTTGAAGGGTTTCTCAGATGAGGTTTAACTGCTGCCGCCATCCATGAGGACTTTTGTAAGTCGAAAGCCATCTACTATTGGACTAAGTACCAAAGCGGCCGAGCTCGGGCTGTCCGAATGTAGGTTCGTCATGGGCGTTGAAGATGATGGCTGTGTCACCCATGGATTGGTTGTTGCTACTTGGTAGACTTCAAGTAGGTCATGGATTGTCCGCTTCCGTGATATTATTTGATGCGAAAGTCTCAAGACTGTTGATACCATACCGATGTTGTTGGAGTGGTTTTCCGGGCTAGAAGCTCCTTCCACTTTTGGCCACCGCCGTAATATCCAACATGCTCAAGGCTATGTGTTGGGACGGCGCCTTTTGTATGTTGAATTTTACAGGTCCGCTGAGCCATCCCTCTAGTACGGTTCCGCGCCTTTATCCGGTTTTTGCTTTTTGGTTTTGTATCCGTGCCCGAGTGTAATGCACCCTTTGTTGCGGACTAGGGTTGTATTCGGGGCCGGATTGTCCCAAAACTTATTTTCGGTTGTCCGAAACTTCCATCGCACAAGATTTTCAGATTATGGACGCCAGTGTCGGCGGCGTGTAATTTCACGACGGCCGACGGCGCTCAAGATTCCTCGCTCGTGCAATTATTGCAAAAATTGAGATTATGCTTTTCCTCTCAGCAGTCCTTTATCCTGTCCATAACCAGGAGGAATCGCCCAAGAGTGATGTAATCGCCTCAGCGGGCTCTTGCCGGATTAGAGATAGATTGCATATGTCCGGGCGGGCGGGTGGAATTAAGTCCGAACCCTACCCATCTCAAGGCTCAAGGCCGAGAAGTTTCCGAATTTGAAGCTTGGATTGTGGACGTTGTCCAACGAAGTCTGGTCCGATGCCCGACTTTAAGTTCAGTGCTTGATCAAGTCCGCCCCTCCGCTGAATCCGCATGGGGGTTCGGGAGCCCGGACATGACTAGTTTTCAATACAGAGAAGGCCACGATTGTTCCTCTACCATCGCAACATGGTGGGTGACCCGGGAGAGTTAATCTCTCTGATCGGTTTTAAGCCCAATCTGATTGTAGTCTCAGAAGCGACTCTGTATGCGGCGATGCGATCCAAGAGCTCGCTTACTTGACGAGAGCTCTATTGATCCAGCCGCCATGAATTCCGAGCTGACGTGAAAATTGCTGTTGACGACTTGAGAGGTCATTGTCGAAGCGGTGGCCGGACAGGCGGTCATAAGAAACCACCTAGCCGGATAGTTTGGCCGCGGCCAAGGCTCCTTTAGCGTAAAATACCGCCCTTGAAGACGGAGGAGGCATCCTTCCTATCGGTGACGGCACGAGGAACTCTCAATGAAAGCACCAATGTCGGTGTCAAACCGCGGATCTCGGTAGGGGGTCCCGAATCGCGCGCCTAGGCGGATGGTAACAGGAGACAAGGGACACGATGTTTTACCCAGGTTCGGGCCTCTTAATGGAGGTAAAACCCTACGCCCCGCTTGATTGATATTGATATTGTGGATGTTTACAAGAGTGGATCTACCACGAGATCAAGGAGGCTAAACCCTAGAAGCTAGCCTATGGTATGATTGTAAGGGTTGTTGTTGTGTCTCACGGACAAGAGCCATCCGTTTATATAGACACCGGAGAGGGCTAGGTTACATAGAGTTGGTTACAATGGTAGGAGATCTACATATCCAGATCGCCAAGCTTGCCTTCCACGCCAAGGAAAGTCCCATCCGGACACGGGCTAAGTCTTCAATCTTGTATCTTCATAGTCTTGGAGTCCGGTCGATGATGATAGTCCGCCGATGATAGTCCGCCGATGATGGTAGTCCGCATTCCGACACCCCTAATCCGGGACTCCTCACCATGCTCTGCCTCCAATCTCATAGACTACCTCCTTGCATTTTTGAGTCTCAGATAACTCTTTCCGCCTCGGACTGAGCTACCTTCACCTATCTCAATCAACTTAACATTATCTTCTCACTCTTGATCACATTTGGTCCAAACAACTGACGGTTCCAACTTCATCCCACATCAAATGGTGTCCGCCCTTCTCCCATACAAAGCTTTAAAAGGGCCATGTTCAAACCGGCCGGGTAATCGTTGTTGTATGAGAACTCCGCGAAGGTAGATTATCATCACTACTAGATCCAAAATTTAGCGCACACGCCTCAACATGTCCTCCGTAATCTGATTGACTCTCTCGATTTATCCATCTGTCTCATGGATGAAAGGCAGATCAACTCTAGCCTAGTACCCAAAGTCCGTGCAGCTGATTCCAAAACTTTGAGGTAAACTGTGTTCCTCTATCTGATACGATGGTCCTCGAACTCCATGCATATACGATCCTGGTCATATATATCTTGGCCAACTTCGCACTTGTATAGGTGGTTTTCACCGATAAAGTGAGCCACTTTGGTCAAGCAAATCAACTACTACCCAGATATAATCATATTCCGATCGGGTTCGGAAATCCGTAATGAAATCCATGCCAAGTTTATCCTACTTCCATTCGGTTATCGACATAGGCTGTAGTAATCCTGCTGGCTTCGATGCTCGCTTCTTACTCTCTCGCATACATCATCTACGACTACATACTCCGCAATATCCTTCTTCATACCACCACCGTAAACGCCCTTCAAATCTAAATACATCTTGGTGTTTCTGTATTAATCGAGTATGGTGAGTCATGAGCCTCCCAAGTATTAACTCCCTGATCTTTGCATTATTGGGCACATTTACACGGTCCTCGAACCACAAGGTGTCGTGCTCATCCTTACAAAAACCTTCGGCCTTTCCTTTGCTCATCCTCTCCTTTACCACAGCAATCTCTTTGTCATCCTTCTGAGCTTCACGGATCTTTCTCAATAATGTAGATTGAACTTCCATTGCTGCAACAAAACCTTTGGGAACAATCTCCAACCGAAGTTCCCTGAGATCCTCGGCTAACTCCTTTGGTAATCCTCCGATTATGAGGGTATTCGTCCTTGTTTTTTATGGTTGTGTCCTATTTCTCCACAAAGCTTGTATGCACAAGGTTTCTTCATATCCTTTCCATAAGGCCTCAACTTCTGGGACACAACCCGAGACTTTAGCAGAGTCAACTTAAATTCTTCCCAAACGGTTACTCCTTGCCATCCATTGATGGTTTGGTACATACTCCACCAGGTAGCAGCACCTCTTTCAAAGAACGGAAGAGCATGCTGGGCCATATCCTTTCTGACTATGTGTTATTCTACATATGATCTTCCATGTTCTAAATCCATCGGTCTGTCTCCAATTGACTCATCGGTCCAGAAAATACAAGCACATCTCCATTCATCCTTTATTGGGTCCATGGGTTTGGGGTGGGATAAGAGAGATAGAGAGGGATGCACACAATACAAACAAAAGTTTTGAAAGACATATTTTATTGTGGCTGTCGGAAAAAAACATCAAACAAATGACAGCTCACAATCGTCGCATCTAACATAGGTATATAACTGGGTTGGATCTTCTAATGGTCTATAGATCTCAACGCCATCAAACTCTTCAAGTCTTGGTCATGTCTCCGATGGCTTCTTCTGATCATGCTTGTCCTTCTCAAGTTCTTTTGCAATATCATCTCTATTGACGCAGAGTCTCTCGTGGCGTCCTTTAATATTCTGGAGTTGCATTCCAAACTTCCGGTTTCAACATCCTTGACATGATCCATGGTCCTACTGTCCTCCAATTCCTGACAAATCTCCGGTATCTCGAGGTTTAGCTCCTCCGGCTTGTCTACTTTCATCTTCTGCATCCTGAGTTCTTCATGAAATACTTCCTTGTCAAAATATAGCTTCCTCGCATATCCATCTTAAAATCCTTGATGTAATGCTCCGATCCCGTGTTACATCACTAAGGTTAAAACTTCACCTCTTGCCGATAGGTGCTCCATCGCCTTCTACCATCCAATCCTTTCATGCATATGCATGCTTAACTCAGCACGGTGACAATAGCATAAGCGGGCGATAACATCATGGATAGCGTGTTTCTGCTCGTCATTTCCATGAGCTATCATTCCATAGTTGATATCTCTTGCCTTAGGGTTTTCCTTGACAGAACTTTGAGTTTTTCACTCTCCATGCTCCGGTCTTACTCCAATACACCTTGATCTCGGGTATTGACAGCTTCCATAGTCTGCCAAGTTCCATAAAGTAGCTTTGCTAGGTCATACAAATCTGGAAATTCTTCAAAGCCTTCAAATTCTCCTAGTCTTCGGAGTCTTCAACAGTTGTAGTCTCCATTTACACGGTAAAATCCTCTTCATTCCAAACGGTCTTAGTTGTCCGATATCTTATCGCCTTGGAGTGGTCTCATCAGTCGAATCTTTGAGTGGTCAAAAGGGAAAAGGGTATGGTCTCTCTAAAAGGGAATTTTTGAATAAGCTCAGAAGAGAAGAGAGATAAAAGATTCTTTTGAAAAGAAAGTTGTAGAGAAAAATCTTTCCTATGGGCTTGTCAGCTTTAGGGTCACGCCCCACACCAACATGTGCTCGATACTATCTTGTAGCGACTGACCAATGGATCAAGTCTCGTGGCTTAAGTGTCATCCTCGGATCGGTATGTCGACACACACAAGACTCGAGGATTTATAACAGAGGTAAATCACATGTATAAAGTAACGTAAATACTATTACCTCAATTCCAAAATAGCGAAGTAACAAGGTTGTGGATTCCCATCAACACCAACGCAAAGTTGAGTGTAGAAATCGTAACCCTAAAGTATCACTTACTCGCTTTCCTAAAAGTCCGCAACATGAAAAGTTGCAGTTCAAAATGGGTCAGACATGGAATATGCCGCAAAGTAACACATAGAGAATAATGAAAGAGTGCCTATACTACATGCATATATGGCTGGTGGAAAGCTCTATCGTTACAGTTTTGCGAAAAGCCAATTTTTCCCTACTGCAAAGGAATAAATTTATTTAACTATCATGGTGGTTGTTGAACATTGAGAATGGTTGACAACATTCTCAATCCCAAATAAAAGTACTCATTAATAACCCAACAATATTAATTAGAGTAACATGATGAGATCAACAGGATAATCCAAGTACTAGATACTCAAGATGTCCATAACCGGGGACACGGCTAATCATGATTAGTTTATACACTCTGCAGAGGTTTGTGCACTTTTCCCCACAAGACTCGATCTCCTCCGTTTGATTTCTCGCACTACAGGGTGTTTGAGAAACGGATGACCGAGACATAGTCTTTCAGAAGCTCTAGCAGCTTATGTTTGAGTAGACCGTACCAACCTACAAACCCTACATCAGCTAGTCTACCCGTAAGAGTTCGCACAACTTAGTCAACTATGCTAGAGCCCATAGTAGCATGTGGCTGCACACGGAAGTTTCTAGCATGAATAATCTCATGATCCCTTTGAGCCTGGGTGGCGGTCCAAGAAATACAGTAAGTCCCGATGGAAACCAGTGCCTCAATCCACCCAGATGTGTGTTTAAGTTGCCACCTTAAATAAACCATTAATTTTACAATCTCACATCTGTCATGGAATACACTCACCCAATCCACGTCTACTAGCATAACATGGCATAATAAGCAAACGTAGAAGTAACTCCCAAGGGTTTGAAAATAAACAGGTAATAGGTACTACCTCATCTACTTCCCATCCCACAATTTAATTAGATCCTAATCATGCAATGTTTGAGGATTGATCTAATGCAATAAAACTGGGTAGTAGAAAAGGTATGATCAAAGTGTTACTTGCCTGCAATGTTGATGAAGATGATTTGCAATCAAAACTCTTGATAGTTCTACTCGTCGCACTCCGGTCAATCTATCGTAATCAAGCAATAGTAGCCACACATAAGCAATCACTCAAAACATCGGACCGAACGAAGAAAACGATTCGGAAAACATCAAAACCAAGCAAATAACTCTTGCAACATAAAACAATTTCTAACAGTACCAAAATTATATGAATTTGGCCTTATCAGAAAGTTTAGGTCAAGAGCTTCGATTTGCAAAAAGAATCAACTAAATCGGAGTTACGAAACTCAAGTTATGATCAAACGAAGTTTGAATAAAAATCTAATATAATTCAAATTTTAAAACTTTCAAAAACATGTTTGAGTTGGATTACTGGATAGAGGAGATCATAACGAAGAAGTGGGCGTTGGTTTCGTTGAATTCCGACTAACGAGCAAAAAGTGATGGTCGTTTGAAAACCAGGGGCTATTCTATAAATAAACTAATCACAAACGGGTCCCTGGCCGAAAATAACCGAAAAAGAAAAAATAACTAAGAAGTTTAACGTCATAAGAAATTTAACGAACGAACTGCTCGCTAGATTAAAAACGGACGGATCTAATCCTAGCCGAGATGACAGATCGGACGGGCGAGGTGAGAGGCGAGGCATACAATGGGACGGTGATGCTGGCGGCGGGGAGACGGCGGTGGCGGCTGGACGCCGACGGGCGGCGGTTCGTGGGTCTCCAGCAGCGGCGAGGGCGCTGGCTGAGCGGCGCGGGGCGGTTAGGATGGAGGGCGGCGCCGGTCTGGAGTGGCGGGTGGAGCGGGCGACGGCGTGATCTCCCATGCAAGCGCGCTAACTCGGTGAGGGCGCGCGGTGCAAGGGCTCTGGGGCTTCGGTTTTTGAGGGAATAGGGCCGGGTGCTCCATTTATATAGGAGGAGGAGGAGAAGACTTGGAGGAGGGGCGAGGCGAGGCGGTGGAGAACCCGCGAGACACGACAACGGCGGGCGGTGGCGTGGCCGGAGCCGGGTTCACCGAGGGTCGGGACGACCGGGAGGTGGGCACGGGCTGCCTGCCGGGCGCAAGGCATGAAAGTGGCTTGGCTGGGCTGGCTCGGCCTGGCTGGGCCGGCCTGGCCTTGGCGGCTTCGCCTAATTGTTTTTTTTTAAATAAACACATTTTTTAACATGCATAAACAAAAGTAATAAAACAAAATAGATACAGATATTATATAGGCATATAATATATCAAAATTTTCAGAAAAAGATTTCCTACACCTTGAACATTTTTAACATCAAATAAAATCTACACAAATTGGATAATTCAAACAGTGCTCTGCTCTACAAAAATCCAATAAAATCATTTTAAAATACCAAAATTAATTCAAATTTATTTCTCCAATTTTCTCGATGTAGGGAATCATGTTACCCTATTTTCCATATATTTTATTTTTGAGAAAAATAATTTGAATAAAACTCAAATAACTCCAAATTGAAAATAAATTCAAAAGAACTTTGAATTTAATTCTTTGAAACTCCCAACTCATATTTCATATAATTTGAAGAAGTCATTTTATCTTCGCCGTGAAAATCATTGAGTTGCATAAAGTTTCAGAATTGAAATATTTCAAATGAAATTCAAATATTTTCAACACCCTTGTCATTTAAATAAATGGAAGAAGTCATGTCATCTTCTCTCCAGTGGTTTTGTGATGAAAAGAATTTGAATTTCAAGATCATAAAAGCAAAATGAAAGTTTGGGAAAGTCCTTTATTCCCTCTCATTTAGCTTTTAAAAGTTTCAAAATTCACTCAGTTTCACCAATCAATCAAACAATCAATCAAAACTATCTATTTATTATAACATTCCAAAATTTAGAATTTTGGGATGTTACAGCTCCATGGCGCGATCAATAGATAGAAAATAACGATTTTGCCTAGAGTAATGAGAAGTTTGGTTTCTCGCGCCGGTCATGCATGGAGTACGTACAAAAATTATGCAGTTGATGCAAAAGGTAAGATAATTACTGTAGTATCATATACTACTACATGGATTTGATGGAAAGATAAAATACATACGGATCCATCAACTACATCCTCACGCCTCTAGTGCGCCGGTCACCAACCGATGTGTGAGGAGCAGCTGGCGCTGGCGGCGAGCTCAACGTGCTTCAACAAGCAGTGTCCAAGGTTTCTCAAGGTCCAAGAAGGCCAGCGCCCTATCATCCTCCTCTTGCATGGTAGACGGGTGATTATGTCCATGGTGTCTTGTTGCGCCAGCGCCGCGCCGTGAGCGCCACCAAGGTGGACATTCTCCGCGACGGCGGCAACGCAGGCCACCAAGGCCAAGAGGTTGTCACCATAGTGGCCGCTGAGGGTGGTGGCATCGCAGAGCCTCGGGCGCGTCGGTGAAGGCTTACGCCAAAGTCGCTCATGAGCTTCTTGGCGACGGTGAACTTGTCGAGGAAACCGACGAGGACCTCGTCGAACAAGGAGACAAGCTGTCGTCCAGCAGCCCTCGCCTCGCCGCCTCAAGCAATACTACCTCGAGACGCTCGCGCCGGGCCGCAGGCGCATCGTGGACCATCCGGCACAGCCGGCCGATGCTCGCGCCATCGCCTCCATGGGTCTAGCTTAGCTTCTACTAGTCAACTGATCTTGCGATTCGAGTGATCACTCTTGCCCTTGGTTAGCGTGTTTAGGTGCGAGGATTTCGTGATTACCTCGGTTTCTATCGCACCCGCCTTTGGTCAGTATGATAGGTGGGCCAGCCACCCCCGGGCCCACGTGTCATTCACCCAAAGGCAGTTGCCGTAAGTCATGAAGCTGCGCCTCCCATGCCGGTGCAGATAGTCATCTCACCGACCTCTAGTTGGGGCCAAACAAGAGAAGTTTGATGTTTATCGTTTATTGGTCCCCTATGCATTTTGCGCCAAGTTTTGACCTTTGATTTAACTAATAAAATGTTAATGCATGTAAACAAAATGCTGTGTAAGTCACATCACTTAAAACCAAATAATCCTAAAACACTTAGGCACGTGCATTAACTCCTCCTTGTTTCTTATTTCGTGACATATAACCAATGAGAGATGTGGGCCGTGCATGCTTTCAATGACTTGAGACTACCAAACATGACATGCAGTGTTTAGTTCATTGCATGTAATCCTATTAAGACTCTAGTTAACAAGAAAACATTAAGTTCTCTCACGATAGGAATAAAACACCATGTATTTATTTACAGAGGGAGTAGTACATTTTGTGTGACATGCATTACTAGATATTGCTAGTCAAATACTAAAATCCAGATGGACGGGTAGTACTCCCAAATCCAGACGGTGGTGCTACTAGTACTAGTAGTAGTACTACCAATGTAGTAATTCTAGGAGTACTAGCACGCATCACCCGCTGGTCAAATTATTACGTGCTCCTCACAAAGGAAGTGACAAGACCTCGCACCGGAGATGACACTGAGTATAGGCGCCGTGTTCGGCATACCATAGTCAGCCTCACCATCTGCAATCACTATCATCATGGCTATAGAGCTAGCATGCTTACAACTAGCCCTGCTTTGACATAATTTCCCATGCGAGATGCTGCGTGCATTGCACGGAACACCAAGATCGGGTGGACTGCCCGCAGCGCCATCACGCCAGATTTTTCCACGGCCTTCTAGATGTGGTGGGGAGGAGATAAGGCTGATTGTGAGAGACAAGGAGTTGTTTGTAAATAGGGAACAAGTGCGGCATCTTTTGCAAAAATGGAGAAGCTTGATTTGTAGGCGCGCGATCTAGATCCGACGGCTATTGTGAAAGATGGGAGGCACAACATCATCACCAACTCAGGACCTGTTTGATTCGCAGGATTTCAAAAACGCAGGAATAGGACACGGCAATATTACAAGTTTCAAACTGATATTACAAATGTTAGGAGTAATGCTGCACCTAGGAAGAGGGAATTACTAGGAAGTTCACGTAAGAACTTTCGTTAGTTTAGGTGGATGCAGCGTATCGCATAAACTAAAATCCACCGCCTCGACAAGTCACTAATGGGTAAATAAGTTTTCGAGTCTCCGCCACTTGATGTTTCAAAACAAATTCAGCTTCTGGGAGACTTTGTCATTTAGGCTTAGACGCTATGTGATCAGCATGCCATTCATTGTTGCGCCAGAGAACGCCAAACCTCATTACCTTGAGCACACTTACCTCCGTAACAAAGAACCTCGCCAATTTAATCTCGATGTGCTGCCTCGTAGTCGATCAAATCAATTTCGTAAGATGGAGATCAAGGCATTCGATGAGATTGTTATAGTGCAACACATTTTTCACTTTCGGTCTTTTTTATCCGCAAAAGAAGAGAATATATTAGAGCAGCTGGCTGCATAAGATTGTCGTGTCATCAAGAGGTACCAATATCATTCGCTCATACGATAGGGTTGGCTGGCTAGTGATATTTTTCACTCTCTCTCTCTCTCTCTCTCTCTCTTATGTTTCCTCTCATTTAACTAGGAGCACGTGAAGAGCTTGGGCATTTGTTGCCTTCCACTATGTGGTCGATGCCATATTTCGCAAAAGTATGCCACATAATATGCATCGATGTCAAATCAAAGATTTTGGCACCGCCTCGCGATGTGAGAGAGTTGGCACCGCCTGCACATGCACCCACATGTATAAACAAATCAATCAAACCAACTACACCAGCCTCTCACTCTCCCAAACAAGTGTTTTTATTGCCTCAGTCCTCTCTCTCCCACGCAGTGTTTTTTCATTATGTGAGTTAATTTGGAACTGAGCAAAGTAGGTGCTCCAGATTGGGGCACCAGTGAGCAATGGAGGGCATCGATGCCAAATGCATCACAAGTGAATTTGGCACATGTTTTGGCCTATATAGCCCACTTTTTAGTTTCCTCCGTCCCAAAATTTTTGTCTTAAATTTGTCTAAATATGGATGTATCTAGTTATATTTTAGTGTTAGATACATCCGTATCTAAACAAATGTAAGACAAGAATTTTGGGACGAGGAATACTACTCAGATTTAGTATAAATTTTGACCATAGATTTACCAAGAAAATGCCAATGCATGTCACTAAAAATTACACCATTTGAAATTATGTTCAAATACTAATCCAACGATATAGTTCTTAGTGACATGCATTAACATTTTGTCGCTTAAATCTATGGTCAAATTTTGATACTACAAAATTGGAAGAGTAAACCAGACGGAGGTAGTACTTGCCCTTAGGGTAACCATAGAGTTACTAGAGTAGTCTAAGTTAATTTCCACTATGACTAGCCTAGGCTACTATAGTAGTACAGCATAAAAATGATGCAGTGATCACGTGAGAAAAAAATACTAAAAACATTTCTTTCGTGCAAAGGCGAGATGTAGTTTTGAACACTACACTTGTCATCGTAATTTGGGAAAATTACGAAAAATTGAGCTACGCCAGATTACCGCTACTAATAGGAAAGAAGTTTCACCTCGATGAGTAGCTTCTCCATGCATGGAAAGCATGTAAGGAATCCAACAACTTGATCCAGATTAAATATAGATTTTAGTGCTAAGATCTTCACCGTATGCGCATGGACTGGGTCAAGCTTGTGGGAATCATTTTCCGAAGACGGTCAGAATACATCAAGAAGAAATTTAAAAATGTGAATTTCAAGAAGACGGAGAAGAAGTTGAGTGCTGTACCAGAACGATTACGGATCCAATAAAGAGTTCGGAGAATTTGGCAGACAAGTACACCAACGCTGTCAATTTCGGCGCGTCAATGACCCTGATTTTTGTTGGACCTTCTAGATCCGATACAAGCAATCTCTCAAGGAAAGGCACATTCTCAATGACCATAACGTGGAACAGCTGGAGTGATCTCTTCCCAATTGATGTCTTGTTGCGGGGCCAGCAAGATACATAAATCAATCGGAGATTCGTCGAGGTGATGTGGAGGCTAATGAACCCGTGGATCTGCTCAAGACGAAGGTACTCGAGCGCAGTACAGCTGCGGAGCAGGTGCTCCATAGCCTTCTTCGAGATGACATCGTCGAAGAGGTTTAGCTGCTTGAGTTGAGGGAGAAGAAGGGCGGGCGCGGCATTAATCTGGGGAAGATAGCAGGAGCTGAAGCTGGTGCGGCGCAGCGTTGGCGTGAGGCGGGGCGCGGACGGCGGCAAAGAGCGACATTGTCCAGCTTCAAAGCTGAGCTCGTCGAGCTGATTTAGGGCGGGGGATAAGAACCACTCGTCGAACTTGGGTTGGACCTTGCAGTTGGTACTAAACATGCGGATGTCAAGGCGTCTGGCTGGCCCAGGGTGCGATGAAAGGATCTTGGAGACTGTGGCCATGTGTTTGCAATCCCCGTCGCAGAGGCAGCTGTCGACAGTGAGGTTGAGGGGGAAGCAGCACCAGAGGGGGCGCCACCGCCGAGAGAGCAGGGCGGTCCGCACGACAGATTTGGTGGGGAGGAGGCTGATGATGACGAGCAGCATGTCGTCGGGGAGGCTGCTGATGAAGTCCAGGCTCGCCGGATGCGGTTTTGGCTCGAGCGGCCTCCGCTTGTTGGCTGCCTCGCCGTCCATCTCAACCGGCGGCGACGCTGGTATACACGCAGCTGTGTGTGTTGTGTGCTGGGTGTGCGCGAAAAGGCCCTTCGTGCATGCCGCCGCAAGCAGTGGTGAATTGTGCGCGAAAAGGCCCTTCGCGCAAGAAGTTTGTCCTCAATGCGCCTCAATTTATTAGCGCAAGGGTGCTACCCGAGTGGTTTCAACTTTGTTTCCTTCACCGCGTCGATGGGCCTCTAGTTTACTTATTTTCACCCACCGCCACATGGGCCAAAGACACCAAGATATGTAACACGAGCTGACAACACAGCATGTGGATTGGTTGACCGTCAACTAAACAATATACAGAGCTATACGCTGACACAAAGGAGCGATAATCCGTCGGTATAGAGAGTTCGAGGAGAG
Organism: Aegilops longissima; assembly: GCA_021605205.1. Classification (NCBI taxonomy): domain Eukaryota; kingdom Viridiplantae; phylum Streptophyta; class Magnoliopsida; order Poales; family Poaceae; genus Aegilops; species Aegilops longissima. Next base: position 46,195 of record JAHIAM010004087.1, on the reverse strand, counting down.
GAGGCTCGTGAGAGATAGCAGAGAGAGAGAAAAGCTACTCCTCCGCTCGATAATGTAGTTACAACATTTTTTAAAGTCAAACTTTTGAAACTTTGACCAAGTTTATAAAGAAATTACTTATATCGGCAATACCAAAGATAAATGATAGTATGAAGTAAGTACATGTTGTGATGAATCTAATGATCGCTCCAGATGTAAATGTTTTTCACACATATACCTAGTCAAACTTTTTTGAGGTTTGACTTTTCAAAACATCCATATGCTTATGGACGGACAGAGTCCCCACAGAGAGAGAGAGAGAGAGAGAGAGAGAGAGAGAGAGAGAGAGAGAGAGAGAGAGAGAGAGAGAGAGAAAAAAGTGTGTGCGTGTGAAAGAGACATGGATAAAAGTGGAGAAAAGCGTATGTGTCTTATGCAAACATATCACACATGCATCTTCGACAACGGAGGCAAGGTGAGGAGATAGTGTGTGGTAGTTTGGAACCGAGAGAGGAAGATCCCTAGCACGTGGCCAAGAGGGGTCCGACAAACAAGGGAGAGAGGTCGAGAGAGACGACGGAGAAAATGCAGACATGGGGAGGAGAGAGTGATGTTTGTCATAGAGCGATCCCCGAGATCGTGATGGGACTACATGGGTGGGAGATCGAGGACAAGGTGTGTGCGTGATAGAAGATGCCCCAGAGATATCGAGATAGACGATGGATGGAAGGAGAAAATATGTGTGTTCCTCGATGGCTAGTAAGAGATAATCATACTTAGGAGGGGGAGGCTTGCGCCTATGGCCTGTTTGGATACTCTAACCAGTTAGAGGTTAGAGTTAGATTCTAACCCTGAACTAACTCTAAGTAAAGAGGTGTTTGGATGGCAGGGTTAGATGGAGCGCGATACGGCGAGGCACCTTCACGGCAAAGTGCGAGGGAGGGAGGGAGGGAGAGAACGAGAAGCTTTGAGGAAGTGGGGAGGATCTGCATGGGAGAGCGAGAGAAAAAAGTGTTTATTAGTGGTCCCGAGAAGAACTAACCCAAATAAGCACCTCTTGGATGGGTTAGTTTTTTTGGATGGGTTAGTTTTTTTGGATGGGTTAGATGCATCTAACCTAAACTAACCCTCCTGTTTGGATCTTTTTGGGTTAGTTGACTCCAAACTAACCCAAACAAACTCTAACCCATGGATCCAAACAGAGCCTATGATGGAGTGAGGGATTATGGTACTTAGTGGGGTGCGTGTCACATGGAGAGAGAACAAGGGCGAGAGTGTTGGATGGGTCTATATGTATAGCGAGCGCAGACATGTGTATGTGTGAACCAGGAGATATAAGGTCTGCTTGGCTTGGCCATGAGCATCTTTTGTGTGGCCTGGGTTGTGGCTGGATTTCATGCACGCTTGTTTGGTTGATACCTGTGAAAAGAAAGCCCGCCGGGCTGGGTTCCTTGCACTTTAATTAGCTCGCTGAACTCCGACATCGCAAGTAGCTCGCCCAAGCGATCGATTTCAACGCTCGGTCGTGCTCGGTCGTATGCGCCATGAGGCTAACAAGAACATGGATGGATATTAGCATTAAATAATTGATGCATGGATTGATTGATGGGACGTTGATGCTTTGCTCGCCTAGGCATGAACCAAACGCTTCAAGACTACACAAGCCCGCCAGCAGAAATATTTTACATCTCACGCCCACACCAGCAAGACCTACCATCAAGGCATGAGGGTCGGGTCACGAACCAAACTGACCAATAAAGTTTGAGAGAGATTGAGGAGCCCCGATAAGGCTGAGTGGTGCGCCGATAGCTGAGAGGGGGAAAGAGATATTCCATCCGCCGATAATGCAAAGGCATGTAAATTTTTAGAAGTCAAACTTTGGAAACTTTGATCAGGTTTACGCAAATGTTATTTATATCTACAATACCAAAGATACATCATACAAAACTACATCTCATGGTGAATCTAATGGTATATGTTTGCCGTACTAGATGTAATTTTTTTTCTCCACGACATGGTCAAACTTTGTGATGTTTGACTTTTCAATAAATCTATGTGCTATGGATTTGAGGTGAGTGCCTCAATGAGACAGATCAAGTGCGTGTGAAGGAGAATGAGTAAGTGTGCAAAAGATTATGTTTGTGAAAGAGAAAGTGACAACAAACGATAAATTAGAGAGAGAGATTGTTTTTTCGTTTCTTATGCGAACATATCACGCATGCATCTCCGAGATGGAAAAGCGAGGCGAGGAGGTACATGAAGATAGCTAGTGTGTGATTGTTTGCAACGGAGAGAGACACCCCTGTAGCACATGTCCAATAGAGGTCTGGCCAACAAGGAAAAAAGGTCGAGAGGGACACATGGATAGAGAGATCCCCTCGAGATCGTGAGGGGACTATATGGGTGGGAGATCGAGGGAGTGCGTGCGCGATAGAAAGATGCCCCGAGAGAAATCGAGATAGACCATGCACATGTTTGTGATGGAGACTAAGATTAGCTAGTCATATACATATAGGGGACTGCATGTGCCTACAATTGAGTGAGAGACCATCATACTTGGCTAGCTGGGCATGAGATTGTGTGTGTGTGTGTGTGAGATGGAGAGAGAACGATGGAGAGAGATAGAGTTTTAGATGGGCCTATCGAAAAGTGCAGTGAGATATGCATGTGTATGTGTGACCTGTGGATGGAGAGTTTGAGAGAGGGGGAAGAGCTCGAGACGACATAGTGGTGTGTGAGAGAGTTACGGGCAAAGAGCCAAGGAATTTGTGTGCATACGATGAGTGCACCCAAGATATCTAGCTTGGACTAGCTAGAGTATCATACTTAGTGTGCGACACAGACCTATAGATGGTGTATATATGAATGCGGACTAGAAAGACCCCCCCACACACACACACAGAGAGAGAGAGAGAGAGAGAGAGAGAGAGAAAAGGAGAGGGACCAACAAGGTTTTGTGTCGGATGAGTGCGATAGAATTGAAGATTGTCAGAGAGAGAGAGAGAGAGAGAGAGAGAGAGAGAGAACAGAGTCCGGGAGAGGGGAGGTCGCGCTTTATGCATCAAAGACTGATATAAACTTGCATTCAAATATTTAAATTGGAGACCATGTTGTCTCAATCCACACATGAACGGATATATGCGATATCAAACAAGTTCATTAATTTGACTTTCAACATGTTCATGGAGTACTATAATACTGCACAACATGCTACTCGATTGAGGTGTTCAATTTTGGATTTAGTTCACTATTTTGACCTACCGAACGAGCTAGTTCATTGAATCGAGATATTTCATTTTGGGTTTGATTCGCTTTTGAGTGGGTCAACTATTTGTCATATAGTAAATCGCTAGCAACGAGCATGTAAAAACACATTACTCCCGAGCATCATCTCTCCATCTAAAAAGAAGTGGCAAGCTAATATTTCAAAATTTGATTTGAATCGACTTGGTAAGGTAGACGTGATGCTCATTCTCCCAAAATTTGAACGAACCGTTAAACATCCTCTCTCGCTCGTGGAATTCGCCTGAGCAAATAAATGGGAGACGCGAAATTACCGCCCCTATGTGGGACACGATCAATTGGCCATTGTACATTGAGGGTAGGTTCAGAATTCATCCAAGCGCGCTTTCTCCTCACCGAAATGACATGTGCCGAATAATTCATAAACCATGGTCGGCAAAACACGCCTCCTCGCCTCAAATAGCTCACGCCCACTATTTCAAAACACGCCTCCTCCTCAATTCGCTCGCCCACTATAGTTCAAAACACGCCTCGCCTCAAATCGCCCCGCCCACTATTTGGGGAGAAGCAAAGTTACTCTACTATCCCCGACCTCAAGACATGCACTCCAAGCCAAGAAGCCTATAGGCAAGGATAGAATCAGAATTCCCTCACATTTCGCATAAATGCGTCAGTAAGACATGGTTCCACTCCTCCCACCCCCCCCGCCCCCATTCATACCTCGTGGGCGCCAAATCACCTTCTCCCTGAAGCTCCTTCTCCCGAGCCGCAAACCTCAGCCCCACCTCCATGGCGCCCCATCGCACTAATTTCACAGCCGCCTCCCTAATGCCAAAGACGCTGTCCAATTGCCGCCGTGCACTCGGCCGTGTGCCTCTTACTCAGGCTGCTGGTGCTGCTCGACGACGGCCGCGTGAACTGCATCGAGCCGATTCACCTCGCCAAGTTCACGGCGCCGAGCGGCTCCAACTTCGATCCGCCAGAGTCCTCGCGCTGCTCACAGAGCCGCCGATCGTCGCGACATCGCTTTTTTCCTCGCCGCCGTCACCACCGCAACCTCGCGGCTCACCGACTCGCAGCTGGACCTGCTTACTTCACCATGCCGCCGATAGGTCGCACCTCATCTCAAATCACTTTATTTAGGCGCCGCTTGTCTGAATTTTTATTCGGGCCAATCGATTCTCAATGGGAAGTAGCACCTCGAGGCGGCGGAGCTCCTAGGCTGCCGTTGGCTGGTGTCTAACGTAAGGGTGCGGGCCGCAAGTTCGCCGCGAAGCAGCGCTTAGATGGCTATCTTTAGAGTTGCGTGGGTTGAAGGTACTACCGCCAACGGATCTCGATGACGGGAGTCTTTGTGGATTGGCCCGGGCGGCGCAACCACGGCAAAGGCGGTGGGGCGGGAGCGGGTTTTGACGGGCCACGGACGGCGGAGGCAGGCTGCTTGCCGCTGGTCGCCGGCTCTTCGGGAAGATTCAACAAGTGTCACCGAGGCACAAGACGCCATCAAGCCATCCGCGAGATCGGACAATACCAAAATAAAATAAAATCGTGTGACCCCAATTTAGTCTTCACCAATGACGGTGACCACTCTCGCATCTTTGTCATTGATCTCTTAGTGTATTTCTTGGATCAAAGAGATATGTCGTTTTAACTTTATGCATTATCCGTGATCTTCGACACACCGCCTTCCGACTCACCGCAGCTGCTCCAACAAGGAAGCATACACCGAAGGGAGCTATAGTCCCCACTCAACAGCTTCCCGTGATCGAATGCGCGTGCTCGACATGGACAACCACAACAACCGCAGGCCATCGACAAGTCAGACATGATGCTCACTCCTATGGATGGCAGCCGATAGGTTGTACCTCATCTTACTTGTGTGCAACATTTATGGCTTTGTTATTCATCTAAGCATGAAAATAGATCATCACATTTCACCGTATATTCATGCTGATCTCTTACGGTCTTGTTCAGAGTTCACGATGTTCCATAGTTCAGCTAAGATACTTGTTCTTTAGGTAACGTTGTTCCATAGTTATCATCCATCAGCCAATGCTATCCCATAGGCTGGTGATTATAGTATTATACCACTTCTAGTATTACCTATGTTGTTCTTTAATACTTTTGTGTGCCATCTAGTTAATCTCGAGTACAAACGATACATATTCTGTAGCTTTCATCCGTGTTCTCCTTTAGTTTATGAGACCTGTTGCTGCTAGTTAACCCAAGTCCTACTATTTATGTCGCCCCTACATGCACTCATTTACATAAATCTAACTACTAGTTGTCTTCCATGCATGTCAGATATAATTGCACACACTAATATATCCACAAGAACCTCACGGAGCAATGTAAAGGCCAATAAACTTGATGTTAATGATACCCAATATGATGGAACATGTAAAGGCAGTTCTTCGTAAGACTTGCGTAAAGATGATGAATCCTCTTCACCCCACAAGGTCCTTGCTCTAACTTGGCCTGTGATATGGGTACAACATGCATATAATGTCCTCGGAGTGTATCTACTCACTGTAATGCCATGTGCTTAGCATGCTGATCATGCATGTAAATATGTCATGCCTTCCTGTTTTTCAAGACTCTATTCCATTCATGATAACATGTTTTCAAATTCAAGTACTGTCATTCTACTCTATCGCAATGCCATCTCGCTTAATTTGGACATCATGCTTCAATATCTTATGCATTGTTATTCATCAAGATGTACTTCATCTATCCGCCATACCATGTTTTTTTACATTGAAGTGTTGTTCTAGTGCTCGCTGTAATGCCATCTTATTTTCCCAATCATACACGTATGTTGCCTTAGTTATTTCGTATGTATTCCGCTAGCATATAGTTTTACATTCAACTAGTTTTTTTGCTGTGTTGTCCTGTCAGATCCCTAGCTCTTACACCATACCCCTCCGTCCGGATTATATGTTGTCAAATGGATAAAAAGGATGTATCTAGAACTGAAATACGCCTAGATCCATCCATTTTTTTCCGGATGGAGGGAATACATGTCAATATGTCATGCCTTTCTATTCTTCAAGACTCTATTCCATCTCTCTCTGTCGCATGTTTTATAATTAAAGCACCATTCTTCTATACAAGGCATGCAAGGGAAGACGACTATGTTAGAATCAAGGGTTACAAACAAGGCCTTTGCAAAAGATCCAAACGCCAGAGATAATAAACCAACTCCAGTTTTTATAGATACCGCCCAAAGACAGAGAAACCCAACTCCTACCGATAATAAGCAGATTCCAGCACAAAGAACTAGTCCGCCCAGCTTGAGCAAAAATATGTCAACTCAATTCTAAGAAGCGCAGCGTATCCTTGCATCATGAAATTTTATAGCATGCTGATCATATTTTCTACATGTTTCTTACCCATCTCTTTTAGAAAATAAGCTTAACAGATAGAAGAATTTTGCAATGGTATCATTTATGAGGAAAGATTCTTGCAGGAATTCTCTGTGCTCCAATGTAGATGTGGGTACTGTTGTATATCACTATATTTTTACATCAGCATGTATTTTGTTAATCAGCGTGAATCCAACCTTTATCCGATCTAAATTTAGTTGTAGCAAAATGTATGATTAAAGGCCACAATGTTGATTTTTGTAAGGAAAACTGCTCGTAGTTTTGCATCCCGAGCTGCATGAGTGTACTATCTCATATCGGGGGTTTGAATACTTTGGTTCTGCAGTGGGTTTTTCAGTGTTTTTTTATCGTGTTGTCCAAAGTGTCCCTAGCTCTTACATCATACTCCTCCGTCCGGATTAAATGTCGCAGAAATGGATAAAAGTGGATGTATCTAGAACTGAATATGCCTAGACCCATCCCATTTATTTCCGGATGGAGGAATACATGTCAATATGTCATGCCTTTCTATTCTTCAAGACTCTATTCCATCTCTGTTGTAGCATGTTTTATAACTGAATCACCATTCTTCTATATAAGGCATGCAAGGGAAGACGGCTATGTTAGAATCAAGGGTTACAAACCAGGTCTTTGCAAAAGATCCAAACGCCAGAGATAATAAACCAACTCCATTTTTCATAGATACCGCTCCAAAGATAGAGAAACCCAACTCCCAATCGATAATAAGCAGATTCCAGTACAAAGAACTAGTCCGCCCAAATTCCCAGAAAAGAATGTCAACTCCATTCTAAGAAGCGTAGCGATCCTCGATCATGAAATTTTATAGCATTCTCGATCATATTTTCTACATGTTTCTACCCATCTCTTTTAGAAAATAAGGTTAAACGATAGAAGACTTCCTCCATTGGGATCGATTCGAGGAAAATATCTTGCGGAATTCTCTGGCTCCAATGCTGATGTAAGTACTGTTGTATATCACTATATTTTTACATCAACATGTATTTTGTTAATCGCGTGAATCTAACCTTTATCTGATCTAAAATTAGTTGTAGCAAAATGTTAAAGGCCAATGTTGATTTTTGTAAGGAAAACTGCCCGGTAGTTTTGCATACCGAGCTGCATGAATGTACTATCTCATATCACGACATTACTGAATTGTAGTGCTTCTCCGTTGCCCATTCATTCATTGTGTCAATGTTGCTTTCATACTACTTACCGGCTGATGATTGCTGTGCCATATTGTGTTAATTTGGTGTAGGCTAGTTGCCCAAACGTTCGCAGTCAATGTTGCTTTCCTATTATCCGACTTGGCCAATGATAGCAATGCTAGTGTGTTAATTTTGTGCAGTCAAGATAAGAAGACAAACTCGAAAACAGCAAGGCAACCCCATTGTTTCTTTCCAAAGAAATCTAGGCCGTAATATGGCAATAACTCATGATTAATCTGTTTGGTTCCCGCCCCTAATTTATGTTATGATGCAAGGGTCGAGACACTCTCCACTATCAATAATACAACCTCGCCAAAATCGCCATCCTAATCTGTTCAAGATCCTCCGCCTCAATGCAACGGAATAAATGTATGTTTGTGAACCAATTAATGGCTGAAGCAATGATGGAAATGGTGGATGAATCAGAGGTGCAGATTCGCATGCACACAACAACCGATCAATGTTTTCAGAGACAGTGTAGCAAAGCAGAAAGAACTTGCCCACATGCTTATGGGCGCCATCTCGTGCCGAGGTTGCAGACAGTGACGTTGTAGATGGTTAGGTTCTGTTTATTTATTTGCACCGCATCAATCTTTGATTGCCCAAAGGATGTAATTTCGTAATATATGCCGGATGTGCAACGTTATTCCCTCGTATGCCGCACTTTGCGTGATCGGTTTTGGTCCTCGCATAATTGTCGTCGAATGGGCTCAAATTATCTAATTTGGCCTAAAGACATGTAATGAACTTTAGTGGGCCCATTGTTAATGGACCGTTATTAGGCCGAAGTTAATGGTCGGCCCTCTTACCTCCCGGTCGTTAATGTGCCGACATCAAGCGGGCAACAGTGGCCCTATTATTTCACGGGCCGTTAATGTGCCGTTATTAAGTTTGGGCTACATATGGCCCAATCTATATCAGAGGCCTTTAGCAGGCCTAAAGAGACAATGGGCTCAGATCGACCATGAAGACCATGGGCCGCTAAGAGGCCGAAGTCGTCAGATTGTAAATGGCCCAATCAGGTTGTGGGCCTTTAGCAGCCGAAGAGAAACCGGCTGGTATTGGACCATGAAGGGCATGGGCAAAAGGCCAAAACTAAGGTCCGACTACAAATGGCCCAACTCATTTATGGTCCGTTAACAGCCGAAGTCACACATGGCCGGAATTGGCCCAACACTTAAATGGGTCACTAAAAGGCCAAAACTCAGTCCGACTAAAATGGCCCAACTAATTTATGGGTCATCAACTCACGAAGTGACACTGGCCGTAAATTGGCCCAACACTTAAATGGGCCGCTAAAAGGTCAAACTCAGGTCCGACAACAAATGGCCCATCGATTTATGGGCCATCAACAGTCGAAGACACACCGGCTGGAAACTAGCCCAACATTTAAATGGGTCGCTAAAAGGCCGAAAGATGTACATCCCAAAATTGGCCCATCCATTAAACGGGCCGTTAACAGCCGAAATCTCATCGGGTCAATATTGAGCCCAGATATATAGCGGCTGTTAACGGCTCGAATCGACGATGGGCTGCAATGGTGTCAAATCTTTAACGGGCCGCTGACGGGCTCAATTGGCTCATCTCGTATGGGCCGTGGGCTTAAATGGACCGACACAAGTAGGCCTTATATGGGCTGGCTCACATTTTTATCGGGCCGCCTTTTTCACAGAATGGGCCTCGCTAGCCGTACACGGTCGACGTACTCATAGGCGGTTTCCGCCAAATGAGTGGATGACATCTCGCCCCAATGGTGAGCCGACACGCAGTTTCCTCCAGCCAATGATTATTTTACACGGAAAATCCCCATTGGTCGGGGCTGTTAACGGGTTATCGGATCCAAAACCCGACCCGATAGCTTAACGGCGTTCCGTTACGGTGGATGCCATGTGTCGGTCACCCTTGACCGAAGCACTTCTATGACGCGCGATTTATCGTCATGGAAGTGGACACTTCCGTGATGATAATTTTGGTAATGTCATGGAACACTTCTACGACAGCACATGTATGCCTATCTTGATTCTCGCTATAAATTGGCCATGGATGTACATGCATGACAAAAAGCACGACTCCATCGTGACAAACACATATCATTACGTAGTGTTTTTTTTGTAGTGAGTATGCCATGGGCCTCCTTTTATAGTCGAAAGGGGCTGCCACAGTGGCACACATGAGGTGGAAAGGTCTACAGTGCTGTGAGCTTATCGCCCATATTACAGGACAAGACGCATTTAATGCGTCGCTTAGATGTCCCTTAGCTTTATCGAGGACGGGAACGAGGCCCGCCCCGTCTGTCCGCCGCCGCTTTGCTTCGACACACACCTGTGCCAGCGATGCATGCGCACCATGTAGGCAGCAGCAGCCGAGGTGGCGCGTGGTAGGGTCTTCACGAAGATCTCGCATGCCACCACGCAGGTGCTTGCTGAGTTGGCGAGGCCGCCTGCTGCCACGCAGATGCCCGCCCACCTGGTTGAGCTAGCAAATGCTCGGGACGGCGGTGGAGTCTTACTTGACGCTGGCCTCGGCTGGGCCTCACCGACGCCTCGGCAAGGATCTTTTCGGGGCCCGACAAGGGTCTTGCCGTATGCTATAGCCGTCCCTGCAAGGCGCTTGCCGGGTGTCTTATGGATTCCCTCGGCTGGGATGCTGCCGAGGGTCGCCGTCTTCTGGTACTCATTTGATCTCACATGTTTATGATCTTGACAAAGATCTGCATGCCACCACAGAGGTGCCTCCCGAGCCTTGGTTCCAACGTAGTCGTTGGCGGTGTTTGGAACTCTTGGGCTCGAGGGTGGCTCCCTCTGCTGGTATTGGGAAAATTGGCCCGACAAGGCTCTTGCCGGGGCCGCGGAGGCCGCCCTGGCAAGGGCCTTGCCGTGGGGTCCACCTTGCCCTCTGGCTCTTTGGTGTTTCTGGTCTTGTCGTTGTCTTGGTCGTCTTGTGCTTCAGCTTCCCTCCTTTTCCCTGCTACGTGCGGCCGTGGCGCGTGGCTCTGACTACCCGTGCACAAGTAAAGGGGTCAAAAGGAGAGCCCCTCTTCCCTCGGATCCAACCGGGGGGCGCCATTTCCGGTTGTGTCGCCTAGATCCCACGGTCCAAGGGGGCATACCCGGAGCACGCTCAGAAGGAGAGGTGGGAAGAATGGCGGGGCCGGTGGTGCTGGATTCAGGAGGATGATCCACAAGATTTCTGCCGGGTTCGCCAGTCGCCGCCGGTTCGGCCGAGCGACTGGAGCGATGTTGATGCCGACGATGCGAAGCTCATGACCGCCACCACCAGGATTCTTCGCCACCGAGGCCGGGCTCACCTTGAGATGATCGGGCAGATTTCATCCGCCACCAATCGCCTCCGCTACACAACAAGGAGGCCGCCCGGCTTTTCACTTAACGCCACCGACATCATGAGGCTTCACCCGCCTCGACCACAACTTCACGGTGATAGGGCATGCCCACTTCTGCCAGCGGCTCTTTCAGCTCGACGTGAACCGCGATGGCGAGGTCGAGCGGTCCGACAAGGCCGCGAGGGCCGTCGCAAAGGCCGGCAAGGTCGCCAAGGGGTTCTTTGTTTGTTGCCGGGAGTGGTCCCACGAGCAACAATCACGGACCGACATCATCGCCATGATGCCGGACTTCAACTCGCATGGCCTTGACCCGAGATGGGTAGATCCTGAGGAAATTCAAGTGCAGGAGTTCTTCGACACCTTGCATGAGGGGTATGTCACCGCCGAGCCGTGGCTCGTCCAGGACACCACCCAGGCGGAGCTGGACTACATTGCCGCCAGGGAGGTGGACGTGGAGCTCGCCAAGGAGGCCGGCAGCGCCGGCGGTGTGGAGGACAAGGCCGCGGCGGAAGCGGAGGAGATGGATGTCGGATTTCGGATTCCGGCAGACCCTCTAGGTTCGAACTCTGGGGTGCACACGGAGATCTCACCTCCTACCTACCTACACCTCGTTGCCTCACAAGGATCAAAACTACACAAAGAGCAATACAAGGGACACAAGGTTTATACTGGTTAGGGCCACCATTGTGGTGTAATACCCTACTCCGGTGTGTGGTGTGGTGGATTGCCTCAACGGGCCGATGATGAATAAGATAAGGAAGAACAGCCTCATGAGGGTCTCTGTTTCGATTCCGATCCCCACCCTGTGGGTGTCCGGGTCCTATTTATAGGCAAAGGCCCCGGCCTCTTCCCAAATATTGAGCGGAAGGGCGCCAACAATTGGCCATTTTGAAGGGGAACATCTAGTACACTTATCCCGACTAAAGTTGGTCCTCGCCTGCCAAAGGCTCTGTCGATGACGCCGGCTTGGGCTCCACGATGACCCCCTTCCCGCCGTTGTGTTGGTCTTGGTCTTGTTGCACCAAAATGGTTGCCTTTGCTTGATACTCTCGCCTACGCTTGCCTCCTTTGTACCAAACAGGAATGAGGACGCTGCGCTGGCTGGCGCCTCACCGCGCCTTTGATCACATGGTTTGCATCATGGGCCCTCGTGAGGTACCCTCCTGATCTCTCCGCCTCATGAGCCAGCCGACAAGGTCGGCATGAGGAAGCTTGTCGCCCGCCTCATGAGGCTTGGCCCTCGTGAGGGTCTTGAGCTTGTGCCGATGAAGATGGGCCGCACTGGCCACCCTTGAGCCACGCCAGCAGTGTAAGTCTGGTACCCTGCCCTGAACGCCGACAAGAGCCCCCGCCCAAGGAGCGCCTCGGACTTGGCTTAGTGGAGAAGCTGGCAGGGCGGCGCGCGCTGCAGTTCTAACAGCTCATGGGTTTTGTGCGCCAAGGTGGCGGTTGATTGGACGTGGGCGCCGCTTCCCCACGACGCCTCGACAATCAAGGCTAATCGACAAAAGAGCTGCACCTGCCTAGGCTTTTCCTTCTTTGCCTTCTCCACCATTGCCAGATCCCTTTCTTGCTCCTATCCTTCCCGCCTCAAATCCCCAGATCTGCTCCGACCCTGCGTCTAGCAAGGTATGGCGCCGCTGCACTCTGGCCGAGCTTGGTACTCGCCTCGCTTTGGACTCCCGAATGTGTCGGGAAGAGCCTTGCCCGAGCGCCACGGATGATGGCGACAAGGCAACGACGGGCAGCGGTGTTCAAGGTTGGCTCCGCCTTCCCGAGGACCAAGGAAGCACCTTCTATCCGCCTTCGTGAGCGCCCATTGCCGCCGGTCCGGTGCCTCCTTTTCGAGTTCTTCTTTTCTCCTCCGCCATTAAGAACTGCACACTCGCACCTCCACCCCAACTCGTTTCTCCTCCCGGGCGATCTTCGCTTACCATCGTGAGGCTCATGTCGGGTGCAGCCTCAGGGCCTTGCTGCGCCACTATTTCTACCTCCGCCTCTCGCGCCCCATCACGGCGGCGGCGCGAGCTTTGTCGCATAACAGCTCCAACGCCATCTCAAGCCCGGAAGAGGATTGAGGGCTTCAGGAGCAAGTGGGTCATGGTAGATGTCGGCGATCCATCCTCGGCTGATTCTGCCCACGGAGGAGCCCACGCCATCGACGCTTGGTCTCGGCAGAACTCGTGGATCCTCGCGAAGCCGCGGCCGAGAAGATGGACGCGACCGTGGCCGGCAACATGGCGATGGCGGTTGACCGGGCGCCGCCCCCGAGGGAGTTCCTCGAGCACCGGTGGCCCCACTTCGCAATACTTCACTTCCGCTGGAGGCCTCGCCGAGCCCCTGTAGTCTTGGCCGACGAAGATCTGGCCGCGTCCTCCAATCTTTGGTCGGGGAGACGTGGCGAGGCCGGAGGGCGCCTGCACTCTGTTCCTTCGAGATGATTGGGAACAGTGGTGGACTCCATGCCCGCCAATGGGACGGGCCTGTGCCCGTGGAGGTTCCCGAGACCCGCGGCCCTGGGACGGTGAACGTGTCCTCCGCAACTCCAAATAAGAGGAGGAAGAAGAGGAGCGGGAAGGGGGCCTGACCGAGGCGACTGACGGGAGTCGAGGGCGCCCCCGAGCGCAGGTCCCGCGCTCCCGCCTCTACCGGACGACGATGAGGATGGCGATGAGCGAGGTGGTGGAGCTCGCCCGATCCCAAGAAGGACAAGACGGGCTGGTTCCTCGCTGGTCTGCCTCCGCCCGAGGCGATCTGCAGACGCGCCTCCCGCCCGAGCCTCTGAGGCTGATCCTCGCAGCCTGCCTCGGGCTTCAAGTTCGGCCTGAGGTTACTCGAGCCCGCGAGTGATGACCAGTAAGTGCTTGATTCTCGCTTTGCTTGCTTCGCTGCTGAGGCTTGATACCAGATTCTTTGGCTAGGCTGGCGCTGCGTGAAGAAGCCAAGGGGCTCTCGAGGCTTCGTCCGGGCAGCGCCCGTCCGCGAAAAGAAGGTGACGGCAAGACACGGGCCTCTCCGCCCGGGTCATTCTCGCGAGGCTCGGGCGGAGCTAGCTGGGGAGTTCAGCCCCTCATGGCCCAAGCGACTCTCGAGGTACCTTTTGCTTGACGCCACCGCCAGAGTCGCCAGGTGCGTAAAGTCTCTTCATGGTGCTGGGATTATGCCGCCCTTCCTCCTACTCCGCCAACCGCCAAGCTCCGACTCTTCTACTGCCTTGATCGTTGCTACTGAACTCGGACTGGCTGCGGAAAGATCTTCGTGGCGCCACCTCGCCAGGCTTGGACGCTTGAGTTGGCCTCCAACCGGGTTTGCTCGACAGCTGATTCGAGCGGCACTGTTCAGCCGCGACGGCTTATGACGAGGAGAAGCAGGCCTTCCTTGGGGAGAAGGCTGCCGCGACGCTGCCTTTGGGGAGGTAACCGACGCCCGAGGTCGCTGTGGCGCTGGAGAGCAGGTCATAGGGCTCGCGCGACCAGCTTGCTAAGAAGGCTCAAGGCCCGCTAAGAGAAGGAGGAAGACATGAAGTCTCGTGAGGCGGCCGCCAAGGACCGGGATGCCAAGCTTGATGAGCGCCATGGCCGCCTGGGTGCGCTGGAGCAGGAGTTGGAGGAGAAGAAGGTCGAGCTGGACGGCAAGACGCAGGTCCTGGCCTAGGACCGCGTGGCCTTCGCGAAGCTGGAGGTGAAGGCTCACACCTTGCTGAGGTCACTTTACGACAGCGGCCTGGAGAGCCCGCTAGCCGGCGCCGAGGACAGCCCCGCCAAGCTGCTTCCCTTCCTGGTCCGCGCCCTTGAGGATGTCACCCTTGGCCTCGGCCCCACGGCTGAGGCCGAGGCGCCGGTCCTGCCTTCGCAGCAAAGACGCGCTGCCTTCACCCACGCCTACCTTCCGACCCCAACATTGACCTTGACAAATGCTGAGCCCGTGAGCGGGCGAGCTTGCTGCGCACGCCGAGGCTGTGAAGGGTCGAGCGGAGGCTCTGCTGGCGTTCCGGCCTTCAAAGACTAAGCCGGGCGAGGCGCTGCCGATCCCGAGGCTTCACGAGGCTAACCCGCCCAGCGCAGCCCGCCGCCAACATGGTGCCGCCAACAAGTGACTCCTGTGGTGGCTCCCGCCCCGCTTTCAGCCCCCGAACATGCATCATGCCTCGTGGAGGCGCGAAAACTTGCGCTTATGCCAGGAAAAAGTTATGGGCTGCAATATTTGCTTTTGAATTCCTTGAGATTTACGCTTTCATTCCTACTTGCTCATGTTCTACGCCGGTAGAGCCTGCCTCACAAGATACCTCACCGCCTAGCCTCACTGTAAACCGTGACGGACTAAGGAGTGAGGGGCTATGTGAAAAGTTAGGTTCTGAGTCGCGATGCTCAGAGTCCCCTTGGCGCATTTAACAACAAGTAGGGAAGTGAGATGTACGGTGAATTTACCATTCTACGCCGTAGAGAGCCCGCCCTCACAGATACCGAACTGTCCGTTAGCCTTCGGAACTAAGGGTGAGGGCTACGTGACCAGCTTAGGCTCCCGAGTCGCGATGCTCAGGAGTCCCCTTGACGCTCAAATGGCCTTCGACCTTGGCTCCGGCCGGGAGAGATGCAGACGAACCAGGCCCGAGGGGCCTGGCTGGTGGGCGCCTGGCGTGACCTGTGCGTAGCCCTCGCGCTCAGCCCTCGCAGGCGGCACTCCCGAGGGGAGGCGCACGATGAGGCTAGACATTGAGCCTCGCTCCTCGAGGTTGATGCGGTCAGCCACCCTGTGTTGTTTATCACCAGCGAGAGCATAGCGCCTGATGTGTACGGGAATAGCCGCCTCGGCAAGCAGGTCGCCACCAACATGAGCATGGTGCTTCCACCGCGCGTGAGGGTGTAACGCCGGATCTGGCGCGCCAGTGTCCTTCAGCTTATTCGGCGCCCTTGCCATGTCATGTGCTTGTGTGTTGCATTTTGCCTTGTCATCATCTGCATTTCATATCATGTCATCATGTGCATTTCATTTTGCATATGTGTTCGCCTCATGCATCCGAGCATTTTCCCGTTGTCCGCTTTTGCAATCCGCACTCCTATGTCTCCCGCCGCCTTTTGCCTCTTTTCATGTGCGGTTGTTAAACGGTCTCGAATGGACCGAGGTTTGTCAAGCGGCCTTGGTATAGCACCGTAGACCGCCTGTCAAGTTTCAGACCATTTGGAGGTCGTTTGATACTCCAACGGTTAACCACAGAATCGTAAAAGCCCCTTCTCTTTGCAGCCCAACACCCTTTCAAATGGCCTAAAACCCAGCAAACTCCCTCTATGTTTCCTGGCCGCTCGATCACGATCGTGGGCGAAACCGCACCTCATTTGACTCCCCTAGCTCCCTATACCTATAAATATGCACTCCCCAAATTCATGGATGTATTCCCCTAACCCTAGCAGCTTTCCTCCTCACATCACGGACATGTCTATCCGCCGACATGTCCGCCGGACACGCCGCCTGGCCAATACCGGGGCCACACGTCGCCTCCGCCCGCCGCTCTATCCGCCGCCACAGGTCCCCAGCTCCTCCACAGCCTGGCGGGGCCCAAAGTGAGCTCCGCCTGCCCGATCCGGCCACCACCGCCTCCTCGCCTCTGCTGGCTCAAGCCTGGGCGCCAGGCCAGGCGCCTCACGCTGCACGCCTGCACCGCATCACCGCTGGCTGGCTTGGCGCTGCTCAGCTTCCAGCCCACTGGCCGCCCAAGGCCGCCGCCGGCCAGATTCGCCGGGTCCGACGGATCAACTCCGCCATCTCCCTCCCCTCCACTCCGCCATCTCCCTCCTCTTCTACTCCGCGAAGATGCCAGCAACCTCGGTTCGCTACCGCCTCTATCTGGATTTGGAAGATGAGGTCGACTTTTCCCTCCAAATTTCCCTAAGTCCTGAGATTTGACATTATCATGCCATGTTCATCGATCATATCTCTGTATCCGTAGTCTGCTTCATGCGTAATATGTCAAATTGTTCGCCTCAACGAAGTTCCTCATTTCACTCCATTGCGTCATGTTCATTTGAGTTCATCTTGATGCCTGAATCATCATCGCAAGAGTGCTATATGATGTTAATCTGCTGAAACTGTTATAACATACTTATTTGTCATTTTTGCCATGTTTGATGTGTGCATCCTATGAGCATGAGCTCTACATGAGTTTTGAACTATGCCATGCCATCTTTACAGGGGTGCCATCCATTGATTTTTGTGGGTCTTGTAGTGAGTGCATCAAGCTTGTTAAGTAGGGTACTTGCTGTTGCTGTTTTGCATGTCTGAATCTGCTATCTCATGATGCTATGTTAACCTGCTGCTACAAGTCATTGTATGCATAATCTAGAGATGTTCACTAAGGATGTTTTGTTATACATGTCATGCTCTATCCATTCATGCCCTTGGTTGCATTTATAGCTTCCTGTAGCTTGTTGTAATCTTGCTTCAAAGTTGCTAAATAATGTTGCTGTCAACCTGTTAACTTTAAGTTCAGTTTTGCCATGAGCTTTGCTAGTGATCCATGCACTCTATGAACATGATATTGCCATGCTTAGCTTCATAAACATGTATTCTTACTGTGAGTTGCCTTGCCATGCTATGTATTGCTCTGTGGTGAGTGGTTCAAGCTCACCAACATGCCTACTTATTGTTGTTCCTGCCATGTATGAATCTGTCATATAACTTGCCATGTTTACATGGGTGCCATCATATTTTCTGTGCCCTTTTGGCTCATAGACCGTAAGGGACATTTGTTATATGCAATTAGTAGATTCATGCCATGCTTTTTGTTTGCCATGATAAGTTCCTGTAGCATGTTATTTGATAGCTCTAAACATTGCAACCTGATGTTATTTCTGCCATGTCCTGTAAATTCTGCTAAGTCTATGAACCTGATATTATATGCAATCTTGCCATGTCTTTTTGAGCATGTTCTAGTTGTTTCTAGAGATAGCTCAGTGTTCATGTTTTGTAATGCTTTACCTGTACATCATTGCCATGCCTTTTTTTTATCATATTTAGGTCCTGTAGCATGTCGTTTTGATGTTTGCTAGATGCCTACTTGCTGTTTTGGTCAGATTGGTGCTATTTATTGTTTGGAGTGTATGTGTTTCACCGTTGCTCCGTTTTGAGTGTGCTCTATGTGAAACTTGCTTAGAATTGCATGTAGTTTCATATTATCATGTTGCATCCTTGTTTTGATGTGTTTGCTTGGTGTCTGTATGCATTTTGCATCAATGCCATGTTTAACTTGTTTTGCTCATATCTTCTAGGTCAGAGTTCAATTAAATGAACTTTATATGTAACTTGACTAGAATTTTGTCTAGATCATCGTGGTGCATCTTAACTTGCTGTTTAACAACTTGAACATAAGGTTTATTCAGATCTGGACCAATTTCGAAATTTGCATATGAGGACTTACCGGAATTGTTATATGTTGTTCCCGGCCTCATTTAAACTTGTTTTGATGTGTTGCTCTTGTTTGCATCATCTCTTGCCATGAGTAGCCTCATCTAGATTTGTCATGCATCATGCTTGGTTGAGCATCATGTCTTGTCTATGTGTGGTGTGTTTACCTTGTTGTGTGCTTCTTCTCGCTAGTTCCCGCTTTCGCTATGCATCGTGAGGATTCGCTCGCTCACGCTTGGTCTGCCTTCGTGGCTTCATCTTCTTCATGGACTCGCTCTTCTTCCTTGCGGGATTTCAGGCAAGATGACCGCTACCTGGATCTCACTACTATCATTGCTATGCTAGTTGCTTCATTCTATCGCTATGTTGCTTTACCTACCACTTGCTGCTCAAGCCTCCCAAATTGCCATGAACCTCGACCTTTGTCACCCTTCCTAGCAAACCGTTGTTTGGCTATGTTACCGCTTTGCTCAGCCCTCTTATAGCGCTGTTAGTTGCGGTGAAGATGAAGATTGCTCCATGTTGATTATGTTTATGTTGGGATATCACAATATCTCTTATTTAATTAATGCATCTATATACTTGGTAAAGGGTGGAAGGCTCTGCCTTATGCCCGGTGTTTTGTTCCACTTTGGCGCCTCTAGTTTCCGCCATATCGGTATTATGTTCCCGGATTTTGCGCCCTAACGCGTTGGGTGATTTATGGACCCTTGACAGTTCGCTTTGAATAAACGTGTCCAAAGAAGGCCCAACCTTGGTTTTACCATTTGCCTCACCACCACCTATACCCTTCCCTTGGGTCGGCCAACCCAAGGGTCATCTTTATTCAGCCCCCCGCCAATGCTTGTCTAAGTGTTGCTCCAAACTAGAGTCCTTTGCAGCGCCACCTTGGGGAAACTCGAGGGCTGGTTTTAGTTGTACGGTGCTCATCCGTGTTGCCCTCGAGAACGAGATATGTGCAGCTCCTATCGGGATTGTCGGCGATCGGGCGGTCTTGCTGGTCTTGTTTTATTATCGTCGAAATGTCTTGTAGCCGGATTCCGAGACCGATCGGGTCTTCCCGGGAGAAGGAATATCCTTCGCTGATCGCGAGAGCTTATCATGGGCTGTTGGGACACCCCGCAGGTATAAACTTTCGAGAGCCGTGCTCGCGGTTATGTGGCGATGGAATTTGTTAATATCCGTTGTAGTAAACTTGAAGTAAACTTTCTAAAATACACCAACCGTAGCGTAATCGTGAGTGTCTCTTTTCGTTGATCGAGAGGAGAACACGGTTTCGGGTTATGTCTCGACATAAGTAGGAGTTCGTGATCACTTCTTGATCATTACTAGTTGACGACTCGCCTTTGTTTCTCTTCTCGCCTCATTTGCGTATGTTAGCCACCATATATGCTTAGCCGCTGCTGCAACCTCACCACTTTACCCCTTCCTTTTCCATTAAGCTTTGCTAGTCTTGATACCCATGGTAATGGGATTGCTGAGTCCTCGTGGCTCATGACATTACACCAACTGCTGCAGTGTACATGTTATGCGATGATCATGACGCGAGAGCGATGTTTGCTTGTTTGGAGTTCTTCTTCCGCTTCGCCTTCGATCAGGGATAGGTTCCGTGTCGGCAGCCTGGCTAGCAGGTGGTGGATGTCGCTTGAGCTTGCTTATGTTTCATCCGTAGTCGGATGTTGATCTTGTATATGATGTTGATGTATTCTTGTGGCATTTGTGCCTTATGTATGTACCTTTCATCTATTATGTAATGTTGATGTAATGATATCCACCTTGCAAAAGGTTTTCAAGATGCGCTTCTATCCTTGGTGGGACCTTCGAGTTCTTTAGGATAGGGTCGATTCTTGGCGTGACAAGGGGGCCTTCGGAGGAGCCCCGGGCGTAGTACAGCCGCCGCCTAACACGTGGCTGGCACGGTAGGGCCCGACGAGGTGTATCTGGCACCCGTGAGCCAGCTGGACTCACTGGCCCTACCTCAAGACGGGTTGCGCCGCACTGGCCTTAACTTGTGATGTGTTCCTCGCAAATTTGGTTAGATGTCGACGCCTACATCTCGGTCTCGCCCTCGAAATGGCTCAGCTGCTGCGGTATGCTGTGTCGCTGATGTCGTGACAAGGCCAGAGGGTGAGGGCCGGAGAGCCAATAGGAGCCCATGAGTCGCGATGCTCGTGTACCCCCTTTAACGCAAGTAAGCGGCCGACATGAGGAAGAGGGTGCCATGGACAGCACCAAATAACAATCATGATGGGTCAAACGACAACCCGAATAAACGAAGAGGGATACATGCCATCGGGTCCTGCCCGAGTGGCTTGGGATGATGCAGCCCGAGGGCGCCTCTAATAAGGTAAACTAGAAACATGAAGCAAAGGATACAAGCCGCAGCACGACCCACGCTGCTCGGGAATGATGCAGCCCTGGGGCGCCCTACCTGAAAATGAAATTCAAGGATGTCACCCGATAATGTTGAAGATGAGCGGATGTCGCAGCCGCGGAAGCGATCTTCATGAGCCCCTGTGCCTAGGGAGCCTCAGATGCTCGGGCGCCGGTGGCTCGCAGAGGCTGCTCCATCTCCGCCAGACTGCGGAACGCCTCGGCCTCTTGAGCCTCCGTGATGCTCTCATGAGGCGCTAGCGCATGGCAGCCGCGTCTCGCTAACCGTAAGGCATGCGAACGTAGCTGTGGGTGGACCTTCACAGCGCCACGCGTGAGGGCCAGAGGCGCCTCGAGAGGCGGCTCGGGTTGAGCCTCTGGTATGTCGATGCAGACGCAAGAGCCCACCATCCTCGCCTCGGATGGGGAGCTACGCGGTAAGCCGCGATCGCCACTCAGACTCTTGGCCTCGCAGCTCTCGAATGATCTTGCCGATTTAACTCCCGAGGTTTGGCCTCCTGCCTGCGCGCCTTTCCCGAGGGAAACGTGCTTTGAAACATGCCTCCAAGTGGTGCCCAAGCGCCTCCCTCGTGATCTTAGCAAAGTCGGTGGCCCTCCAGAGAGAACCCCCGAGCCTTGCTCGAGGAGGGCGCCGGGCATGCGCCTTCCTATGCGCTGTAAGGAGGTTCCCCCTGAATGTGCGCGCGACCTGAGGGGCCTGCTTCCCGAGGGGTCGGGCCAGCGATGTCTTCTTCTTGTTAGGGAGCAGCCTCGTGAGCCTCCCACTCCTGTGATTTGGGTCTTCAATCGTTGCGGCTTGAAAAGCACGCTCCAGGGAACACACTGCGTCTCTCTCTTCGCAAGGCACCGTGATGACTCCGCCACTTCCTGGCATCTTGAGGACATTGTAGCCGTGATGGGTCACGGCCATGAATTTGGCCAGAGCTGGGTACCCGAGGATGGCATTGTACGGCAGGCGAATGTGGGCGACGTCGAAGTCGATGAGCTCGGTGTGGTAGTTGTCGCGCACCTCGAAGGTGACAGGAAGGCAGACCTGCCCAATCGGAACCGTGGAGCCATCAGTGACTCTGAAGAAAGGCTTAGTTGGCTGAAGCTGATTGTACGACACTTGGAGATTGTTGAATGTCTTGACAGAAAGGACATCGAGCCCTGCTCCGCCATCGATGAGGGTCCTGGTGACTTGCACGTTGCTGATGATTGGGGAACAAAGCATCTGGAGGACTCCGCTGTGGCAAGACTTGAGCTGATCCGCCGAGCTGAATGTTATGGCGCATGTCGACCACCGAGAGGGCGCGTGGCTTCGAGCTAGGGAGGATCTGCTCACTTTGGCGGGCGAACTGCTTGAAGATGCGCTGAGAGGTCGGGGCTTGAGCTCCGCCCAGATGCAAGCGATTGCGCTGCGCCTCGAATCCCCACCCCCTCGGCCCCGATGATGGTCTTCATTTCTCCTTGGCTGCGGTGGTAGAGGAGGGAGGCCTGCGTTGCCTTGCGGACGATCCTCGCGAGGCTGATCCCTCCATCCTCCTTCGTGAGGCAGGTCCCTCCAACCTCCCTCGCGAGGCTGATCCTGCCAGTGGTCCTTGCGAGGTCGGTCACGCCACCCTTGGCGAGGGCCACGGTATTTCCAACGCCCTGCTTTTCCTCCTCCGCCAGTAGTCCTCGATCATTGCGGTCGGGCGCCGACCGATTCTCCTTCTCGCACGGCTCGAGCTCTGGCATTCGCTGGTGTTGTGTGGAGGTCATGGTACACGCAGATCGACCGCCCTTGAAGACTCTGGCTGATCCTCGCCGCTTGAGTCCGGTTCGCCATGAGCACGGCAGCCCCTTTGCGCTTCACGCCCTGACCTTGGGCTTCTTCTCTTCCGGTCGGCAGCCGCAGCTCGAGGAGGGAGAGGCGCCTCCTCAGCCCCGGCGCACTTGGTTGCCAAGTTGAACAGCTCCAGGATGTGCACAGTCTTCATGGATCGCCAGCCTCCTTTATCTTGACGCCACGCACACCGCCGGAGAAGGCTGAGATGATGGCCTCTCGGTCACCTTGGGAATCTTGAGGCGGCGTTGTTGAAGGCCGGATGTACTTCGCAGGTCTCCTGGTGCTGCTTGATGCGGGCTCATGTCGCCACGGCAGAGGCCGGGTCGCGAGTGCCTTGAAGTTGGCAATGAAGCGGTGCGATCTCGTCCCCAGAGGAGATCATGCCAGAGCTGTGTTCAGGAGCCAAAAGGGCACTGCCTTTGAGCGCCATGGGAAACCAGCTCGCCATGACCTTTCTCGCCCCTGCTGGCGGCCTGATGCCCAGCTCAGAGCTGGAGGAACTCGCTGGGTCGGGCTGCAGGCCGTGAGCGAGGAGGCAGGTTTGGCTTGAACTTGTCGGGCCACGCGACGCTGCGTAGCTCGGCGATGAAGGCGCGACAGCCTGCAGTGGCCATGGGAGGCCTTTGGTGACGAAGGGCTTGATCTTACGGATCCCCGTCTGCCGCCGCTGGGAGCAGCGCGGGGTCTTGGCGTGCCAGAGCAGGAGCGCGGTCGTGACGGGCCGGTGCAGGGAGCACTTGGGCAGCTTCTTGGGGGCGAGGGACCTCTTGGCAGCTCTGCTTTTGCTGCGCTGGTGCCGGACGGAGCGGGTTCCTGCTCAGGTCCGCGCTTTGGGGCCAAGGCGCCTCTTGAGGGGAGGCGGCCGAGGCGCCTCGAGCTTCATGGCTCGCGCAAGGCGGGCGCGGTGCAGCGAGAAGGACGGCGGGGGAGCTCTTCGCGCCGACGAGCTCGGCGACGCTGTCGAGCCACTCTCGAGACGCCGCCGACGGGCGGTAGCGCAGAGCTTGTTTGCCGCGATGAGCGCGGCTCGAGTTTCCATGGCGCACGGAGCGCGAGAGACGAAGAACCACTGGGCGAAGCGAGGGAGTAGTGGTGCGACCGCTCGCCTCACGGATGGATGCCGATGATGCTTATTGCTCGTTTCCACGGGCGGTGGCGGCGTTGACGGCAAAGCGATGGGGAACGGCGAGGGCGGCCGCCGACGGGGCCGCTGGGCGACGCGACATGAGCGGCCAAGGCCGCACGATCCCGACGAAGGTCCGGCATGGATGCGATGGGTGGCGAAGAACAGGCGCGGAAGACGGATTCCGTGCACCCCTACCGGGCGTACAATGTCGGATTTCGGTTCCGCACACCTCTAGGTTCGAACTCTGGGTGCACGCGAGATCTCACCTCCTACCTACCTACACCTCGTCACCGCAAGGATCTAAACTACACAAAGAGCAACACAAGGACATTAAGGTTTATATCGTTCGGGCCACCATTGTGGTGTAATACCCTACCCAAAGGTGTGGTGTGGTGGATTGCCTCAGGGGCTGATGATGAACAAGACAGGAAGAACAGCCTCGCACGGTCTGTTTCTGGCCGGGTGGATTTAACTGCTAGGAGGAGTTCGCTGCTCTCTCTCTCTCTAGATTGCTTGATCTCTAGCTCTGTTCTTGATTCCGGATCCCTCTACCCTGTGGGTGGCTTGTACTATTTATAGGCAAAGGCCCTGGGCCTCTTCCCAAATATTGAGCGGGAAGGGCGCCAACAATTGGCCATTTTGAAGGGGAACATCTAGTACACTTATCCCGACTAAAGTTGGTCCTCGCCTGCCAAAGGCTCCGTCGATTATGCCGGCTTGGGCTCCACGATGACCCCCTTCCTGCTGTTGTGTTGGTCTTGGTCTTGTTGCACCAAAATGGTTGCCTTTGCTTGATACTCTCGCCTGCGCTTGCCTCCTTTGTACCAAAGAGGAAATGAGGACGCCAAGGGCTGGCTGGCGCCGGGCGCCTTGATCGTCATGGCTTGCGCCATGGGCCCCTCGTGAGGTACTCCCGCCTTGATCTCTCCGCCTCCTCGTGAGCCAGCCCTAACGAGGTCGTGGCTCGAGGAAGCTTCCTCGCCCCGCCCGCATGAGGCTTGCCTCGCGAGGGTCTTGAGCTTGTGTTGATGAAGATGGGCCGATCTGGCCAGCCCTTGAGCCACGCCTCACAGCAGCAAGTCTCTGGGTACCCCTGCTCCTGCAACACCGACAACGGAGCTACCTAGTGGGCAGAGGCCACCTGGGAGGCCAGCACCGCCGGCACCGGCTCCTCTCGCCGAAGATGTGGTCGACGAGTCGTTGCCGGAGGAGGCCGAGGCTGTCGACCCCACGCCACTGGGAGAGGGCGAAGTTCTGCGGGCGGGCCACCTCTCGTGACCCCTGCCTGGATTTCGGGTTCCTGCAGACTGCTAAGGTTCAACTCAGGGGTGCGCTGAGATCCAACCTCCACCGCCTCGCACTCACCGAATCGCAGGGACCTAAACTACTAGCAGGAACAACACAAGAGACGCAAGATTTATATCGTTCGAGGCCACCATCGCGGGTGTAATACCCTACTCCAAAGGTGTGGTGTGTGGATTGCCTGGGCTGATGAAGAATAAGATGGGAAGAACAGCCTCGCGAGGGTCTGCTCTGGTGGTGTGATGAACTGCTTAGTGGTGTCCTGCCGCTTCTAGCTTGAGGATCGGGTCTCTATCTCTATCTCTCGGATCCCCAAAATGCCGCTGCTGGGGAGAGAGTCGGGTCCCTACTATGGTGGCTAGCTCTACTTATATAGACGGCCCCCGGCCTCTTCCCAAATATTGAGCAGAAGGGCGCCAACAATTGGCCATTTTGAAGGGGAACATCGGGTACACTTATCCCGACTAAAGTTGGTCCTCGCCGCCAAAGGCTTTGGTGATGACGCCGTCTTGGGCTCCACGATGACCGCATTCCAGCCGTTGGGGCTGGTCTTGGTCTTGTTGCAATCAAACGGATGCCTTTGCTTGATGCTCTTGCTCGCGCTTGCTCCCTTTGCACCAAACAGAAAGGAGGACGCCATGGCCGGGCGCCTCTTGGTCGTTATGGTTAGGCCACGGGCACCTCGCGAGGTACCCTGCCTTGAACTCCCCGCCTCATGAGCCAGCCCGACGAGGCCGCGCTACCATGAAGCTTTGGTCATCCGCTGCTGGGCTTGGCCTCGCGAGGGTCTTGAGTTTGCGCTGATGAAGATGGGCCGCCTGGGCCTCCTTGAGCCACGCCGCAGGCCGCAGCAGGCAAGTCCGGGGACCCCTGCCCTGTAACGCCGACAAGAGTCCCCTGGGCCACGGGCGCGCCGAACTTGGCCGCAGCAGAGGCGAAGGGCATGGCGTCAGGTTCTAACAGCTCAGGGCCTTTGGGCGCCAAGTGGCGGTTGATTGACATGGGCGCCCTGCAACCTCGCGGGTTGATAATAGATCGGCATCTTCCTTGCCTCCTTTACTTTCTCCAGCTTGCTGCTCGATCCCCTTTCTGCGCCTCCTCCTCGCCCAAGACCTTCAGATCCACTCCGCCTGCGTGCCCTAGCCAGCCGTGGGTTCGTCAAACCCCGCCGAGCTCCGGTACTTCCTCCCTTTGACCCGCTGAATGTGTCAGCGCGTAGCCTTGCCTGACAAGCGCCGGCCGGCGGAGGCGCAGGGCGCGCCGAACGGCGGTGTTCAAGGTTGCCTCCGCCTCGAGGGTCGGGGAGTACTCTTCTACCCGCTCTTCGTGGGCGCCATTATTGCTGGTCTAGCGCCCTTCTCTCGAAGTTCTTCTTCTCCGCCCTTCGCCATTACAACATTCACGCCTCAGCACCTTCATCCCAACTCCGCCCTTCTCCGCAACCGCTTACTATTGTGAGGCCCATGTTGGGGTGAAGCCTCGTGGCCTTGCTGCGCCACTATTTTCCTCCGATTCTCCTGGTCCTGTCACAGCAGGCGCTGAAGCTTCGTGACACGGCGGAGCCATTGCTATTTCAAACACTGGAAGCGGATTGAGGGCTTCAGGAGCAAGTGGTTTTGGTGGATGCCGGGCGGATCCACCCTTGGCTGATTCTGCCCATGGAGCCCGCCGACTGGTCCCGAGCGAAGCTTCGGGATCCTCGCGCGAAGCTGGTGCTAGAGAGGATGGATGCAGATCTGAAGCCGGACGATGCGGCGGCGGCGAGGCTGGACTGGCAAGGCTGTCGAGGGAGTTCCCTGAGCACCGACCTGCTCCGCTTCGCTGGGTACTCGCTTCCTCATGTGGGAGGCCTAACCCGAGCCTCTGTGGGTCTCGGCCGGGCGAGGATCTAACGACGATCCTCCAGCCCTTGGTTGGGGGCGGCGTGGCGAGACTGAGGGCGCCTGACGCCTGCTTCTTCGGGCGAGGATTGGGAGCAGGTTGGGGGTCCATGCCCGCCTTTCAATGGGGGACGGGCCTGCACATGGAGGCCCCGAGGACCTGGTGGACGGGTCCTCTTCCGACTCCCGGCCAAGAGGTGGAGGAAAGAGAGCCAGAGGGGGTTGATTCGGGACGGTCAAGGGCTCCTCCTCAAGGGCGCAGTGCCCCTGCCTCCGGCCTCCCCGAGAGTGACGACGACGAGGATGAGGGTGAGCGGGAGGCGGCGCTGCCCCAGATCCCAAGAATGACTGACTGGCTGGTCTCCTGGTCCGCCTGCCCGGGCGATCCGCAGACGCGCCTCCGCCCCTGGTCTCCTTGAAGCCGATCCTGCAGCCGCTCTCGAAGCTTCAAGAATGGCCAAGGCTGCTCGAGTCCACCGCTGACGCACTCTGTAAGTGCCCGCTTCCTGCCTTGATTATTGTTTGTCGACGAGATCTGATGTCCATGTTTCGCCAGCCGGCGCCCGCAGCGGAAGCCAAGGGGCCTCGAGGCCCCATCCGTGGGCGGTGCTTTTGCCCAAAAGGAAGATGACCCCGACGCCCAGTGCCTCTCCCGGGCGCTCCTCGCGAGGCCTCGGCCGAGCCTGGCCGGGGCGAAGCTCAGCCCCTTGTCCCAAAGCGACTCCCGAGGTGGCCTTGCTGGGTGCCGCCCACTGCTGTCGTGGCGCCGCCTGGTTCCGCCAGGGCGCAGTGGTTACGCCCACGCCAACTCCTCCTACTCCGCCAATCGCTGCTCTCCGACTCTCCTCAAGGTTCCGACTGCGCTGCCGCTGAATCGGACCGCCGCGCAGATCTTCCGGCGCCGACCTCGCCAGGCCGGCCGCTGAGCCGGCTTCTGGCCGGATTCGCGCCGACGCTCGATTGGGGTGGCACTGGTCCAGGCTTCGACGGCCAGACGAGGAGAAGGTGCTGTTCGCGAGGCGGCGTAGCCCGCGATGCTGCCCCTCGGGGAGGCAGCCAACATCCGAGGTCGCCAGGAGACGCTGAGGGCTTAGGCTGAAGGGGCCTCGCAACCAGCTCGCCGAGGAGGCCCGGCCCGCCAGAGCAGGAGGAAGGCATGAAGGCTCACGAGGCGCCATCAAGGACCGGGAGGCTGCTGAAGAAGCGCCGCGACCGCTTAGGCGCGCTTGAGCAGGAGCCGGAGGCGCAGGAAGGTCGAGCTGGACGCCAAGGCGCTGGTTCTGCCAAGATCGCGTGGCCTTCATGGATATGGAGGTGAAGGCTCGGGTCTCATCGAGGGAGCTTTGCGACAGCTGCCTAGAGAGCCCATCGGCCGGCCGCAGAGGACGGCCCCGCCAAGCTGCTTCTTCCTAATCCGCGCTTGAAGATGTTTCTCGGTCTTGGCCCCACGGCCGAGGCCAAGGCGCTGGTCTTGTCTTCGCGCATTGACGCCGATCCTCACCCACATCTATCTTCGCGATCCCAAATACGACATGGACAGTTCGCCGGAGCCGCAAGCGGGCGAGCACGCAGCTGCCACGCCGAGGCTGTGAAGGGTCGCATGGAGGCTCTGGGGAAGTTCCGGGACTTCAGCACTAAGCCGGGCGAGGCACCGCCGGCCCCATCGCTTCACGAGGCGAGCCCACTCAAGCGCTGCTCCACCGCCAAGTGACTCCGCCATGGGCTCCTCGCCTTGCTTTTAATTCCTCAAGACATGTATCATGCCTCGGGAGGCGCTTAAACTTGCGCTGGTACTCAGGATAAAGGTGGATTGTAATATTTGCTTTGAATTCCTTGAAATTTGTGCTTCCTACTTGCTTATGTTCTACGCCGCAGAGCCCGCCTCACAGACACCTAAGTCCGCTGCTAGCCCCGACCGAAACCAGGACGGGACCAAGGAGGAGGGGCTACGCGATGTTAGGGTTCTCAGTCGCGATGCTCAGGAGTCCCCTTGGCGCACTAACAACAAGTAGGGAGGTGAGGCGCGGGCGATCCACCGCTCTCACGCTCAGCAGAGTCTGCCTCGCTGCGATACCTCAACCGCCGTTAGCCTTCGGAACTAAGGTGAGGGGCTACGTGACTCAGTTAGGTTTCGAGTCGCGATGCTCGGAGTCCCCTTGACGCCAAACGGCATGCGCATTTGGCTCGGCTCGGGAGTGATTTGCGATTTAACCAGGCCCGAGGGCTCGGCTGGGTGGCGGCGCTCTGGGCGTGACCAGCGCAGCCCCCGTGCGCCAGCCTCGCTGGGGCGCCCCGAGGGAGGCGCTATGACGAGGCCGCACATTGAGCCTGGCCTCGAGGTTGATGCACCCGAGGCCACCTCGCTTGTTTATCACCAGGTGCATAGCGCTGCGACATGCAGACGGGCATAGCGCCTCGGCAGTTGTCGCCAGCAACATGGAGCATGGTGCTTCCATCGAACATGGAGGGGGATCCTCCGGAGGAGCCTCGGGCGATACAGCCTCACCGACACGTGGCTGGCACGGTAGGGCTAGACGAGGTATCTGGGCACTCGGAGCCAAAGACGGGACTCACGAGGCCCTACCTCAAGGCGGGTTGCGCCTGCCTGGGCCTTATATTTGATTGTGTTCCTACAATTTGGCCAGATGCCGGTGCTCTACGCCTCGGTCCCGGCTCGGCTGGTCTCAGCCTCACTGGCAAGCCAGTGTCGCGATGCCATGGACAAGACCAGAGGGTGAGGGCCGAGAGCCGGGGAGCTCCTGAGTCGCGATGCTCGTGCACCCCCTTTAACGCGCAAGTAGATGACGCAACTCCCACGCCCCGGTCCCGCTCGGCTGGTCTCAGCCTGCCGGCAAGCCAGGTCGCTGCCATGGACAAGACCAGAGGGTGAGGGCCGGAGAGCCAGGAGCCCCGAGTCGCGATGCTCGTGCACCCCCTTTAATGCATTAATGGATTGATGACGAAAACTCACGCCCTCGGTCCCGGCTCGGCTGGTCTCAGCCGTCATTGCAAGCCAGTGTCGCTGTGCCATGGACAAGACCAGAGGGTGAGGGCCGAGAGCCAGAGGAGACCTGAGTCGCGATGCTCGTGCACCCCCTTTAACGCGGCAAGATTTCGCCACCCAGAGAAGGCACCAACAACAAGCATGGTGGAACGAGAGCATAATCCTAAGGAAAACGATGATGAGGATACATGCCAGCTGGATCGGCCCGAGCGGCTTGGGATGATGCAGCCCGAGGGCGCCCAACAGGATAAGCTAAAGACATGAAATAAAAGGATACACGCCGCAGGATCGACCCACGCTGCTCGGGAATAATGCGCCTCAAGGCGCCCCCACCGAAGTAAACTTAAATACGCCACCGGTGATGTTGGGGATGAAGGGTTATTGATGTAGGAGACTCAGGGCCGCTGGAGCGATCTCACGAGCCCCTGTGCCTGTGGGCCTCGGAGGCTCCGGAGGCACCGACGGCCCTCATGGGCCATCTCCGCTTCTCTCCAGGCTGCGGCGATTTGACCTCTTGAGCCTCCAGATGGTCCTCATGAGACGCTGGTGCAGCAGCCGCTGCTCGGGCAGGCCATAAGGCATGCGACGAGCTGGGGCGGACCTCGCAACGCCCCACTCATGAGGGCTAGAGGCGCTTGAGATGCGGCTCTGTTGAGCCCTCGGTATGTCGATGCAGACGCAAGAACCCACCATCCTCGCCGATGGGGGCCACAACGGGGCGGCGGCGGCTGCCCTCATGACCCTTTTGACTTCGTGAGCTCCCGAATGGCCTTGCTGATGAACTCTTGAGGGTTCTGCCTCCGTGTCTTGCTCCCGCTATGGAAACGTGCTTCAAACACGCCCCACGTGGTGCCCAAGCGCCCTCGAGATCTTGGCGAGGTTGGCGCCCTCCAGGGGAGAGCCCCAGCCCCGCCGAGGAGGGCGCCGGGCGCTTATGCGATGGAAGGAGGCCCCTCGCCCGGCAAGGGCCCCGAGGGGCCTTTCTTGAGGAGCCGGGCCTGCTGATGTCTTCTTCTTCTTGGTGCTCTCGAGGCATCCTGCCGCTGGGTCTGGTCTTCCAAAGGATGCCCTGAAAAGCTCGCCCAGGAGCACACTGCATCTCTCTCTTCAGTGGCACCGTGATGACCCCGCCGCTTCCTGGCATCTTGAGGATGTTGTAGCCATGGTGGGTTACGGCCATGAACTTGGCCAACACTGGGTACCCGAGGATGGTGTTGTACGGCAGGCGAATGTGGGTGACATCGAAGTCAATGAGCTCGTGTGGTGAAGTTGTCGCGGGCCCCAAGGTGACAGGAAGGCGGACCTGCCCGATCTGGACTGTGGAGCCGCTTGGGTGACTCCGGAGAAGGGCTTGGTTGGCTGAAGCTGATTGTAGGCACTTGAAGATTGTTGAATGTCTCCACGGACAGACGTTGAGTCCTGCTCCCCGCCGATGAGGGTTTTGGTGACCAGCACGCTGTTGATGATTGGGAGCAAAGCATCGGGAGAACTCCACTGTGGCTGCGCACTTGAGCTGATCCGCTGAGCTGAACGTGATGGCGCACGCCGACCACCAGAGAGGCGCTGTGGACTCGAGTTTGGGGAGGACTGCATTCACTTCACGGGCGAACTTTGAAGATGCGGTGAGAGGTGGGCTTGAGCTCCACCTGTGATGCAAAGCGATCGCACGCCGCCCCGGAAGCCCCCAGCCCCTCGTCTGGCATGACGGCCTCGACTCTCCTGGTGGCGCGGCAGCGGAGGGAGGCTCATGCCTCTTGCGACGATCCTCACGAGGCTGATCCTCCAGCCCCTCGCGAGGTGGGTCTTGCCACGGTCCTCGCGAGGTTGGTCGCGCCACCCTTTGGCGCTGGCCGCGTCTTCCCAAAGGCCCCGCATTCCTTCCTCCTCCTCGTCAGAGGCTCCTGCCACAAGGCCACGAGTCTCACGACCCTTCCGCAAGCACGGCCCGGAGCTCTTGACATTGATTGGTGTTGTGGGTGTGGAGGTCGGGTACACGCAGCATCGGGCTGCCCTTAGAGGACTCGGCTGATCTCCGCCGCTGGTGTCTGGTTCGCCATGAGCACGGCAGCCCCTTTGCGCTTCACGCCCTGGCCTTGACTTCTTTCTTCGGATCCAAGGCAGCAGCTCGAGGAGGGAGAGGCGCCTCAGCGTACTCGGGCGCACTTGGTCGCCAAGTTGAACAGCTCCAGGAGGTGCATAGATCTTCATGCATAGCCAGCTCCTCCTTCATCTTGACGCCAAGACGCCACGGAGAAGGCAGATGATGGCCTCCCTGTTACCTCCCGGGATCTTGAGGCGGCGCTGTTGAAGGCCGATGTACTTTTGCTGGTTTCCGCTGCTGCTTTATCTGGCGATGTCGCCACGGGCGGGCGGCCGGTCGCGAGTACCTTGAAGTTGGTGATGAAGGAAAGCATCTCGCCCAGAAGAGATCGTGCTCGGGCCAGTGTTCAGAGCCAAAAGCGGTCTGGCCCTGAGCGCCATATGGAAACCAGTTCGCCATGACCTTTTCATCCTCTGCTAGCCTCGATGACCATCTCAGAGCTGAGGAACCCATAGGATCAGCCGTGGTCGCCGAAGCGTGGAGGCAGGTCTGGCTTGAACTTGGCGGGCTACGCGACGCTGCGCAGCTCGGCAGTGTAGGCGCTGCAGCCCGCCATGGTTGCATGGGGCCTTGGACGGCAGAGAGCTTGGTCTTGTGGGCTTCCTCGCCGCTGCTGGGGGCAGCGCAAGGTCTTGACGTGCTGGAGCGGGAGCGCTGGGCAGCTTCATGCGGGCAAGGAACTTCTGGGCAGCTTTTTTGTTGCCGGCGGCCGGGCGGAATGGGTTCCGCCAGGGCCGCGCTACTTTGGTGCTGTGGCGCCGCCTTGAGGTGGAGGCGGCCGAGGCCACCCGGAGTTCACTCGCTGGGCGGGTGCGGTAGCGAGACAGACGGGCGCGGGTCGCTTCGCAGCGCGGACGAGCTCCACGACGCGGTCGATCCATTCTTCGAGACGCTGCCGACGGGCGGTAGCGCAGGAGCTCGCGGCTGCGCGAGTGCAGCTCGGGTTTCCGCGGGGCGCGCGGTGACGAAGAACCAGCTGGGTGAGCGGCGGGCGGTAGTGCCGCCCCGCCATGGACGGGTGCTGACGACGCTTGTTGCTCGTTTCGCCGGCCGGTGGCGGCGTTGACAGGTGACGGGAACGACGAGGACGCCTGCACGACGGGAGCTGTCTGGGCGATATGGGAGGCGAGGGCGGTTCGAAGGCCGCGCAGGTTCGACGAGGGTCGATATGGCTGCGGTGGTCGGGAAGAACGAGGCGATCAGCAGAGATTCGGCAAGCACTTTACCGGGCGCGCCAAATGTCGGATTTCGGGTTCCAGCACTTTAAGGTTCAACTCCGGGTCCGCGGAGATCCAACCTTCCACCGCCTCGTAGCTCACCGAATCGCAGGGACCTAAACTACTAGCAAGAACAACACAAGAGACGCAAGATTTATATCGGTTCGTGCCACCATCGTGGTGTAATACCCTACCCAAAGGTGGTGTGTGGATTGCCTCGGGCTGATGAAAATAAGATATGGAAGAACAGCCTCGCGAGGGTCTCGTTTTTGGTGGTGTGATGAACTGCTTAGTGGTGTCTGTCGCCTAGCTTGAGGATCGGGTCTCATCTCTATCTCTCGATCCCCAAAATGCCGCTGGGGAGAGAGAGTCGGGTCCCCTACTATGGTGGCTAGCTCTACTTATATAGACGAAGGCCCTGGGCCTCTTCCCAAATATTGAGCAGGAAGGGCGCCAACAATTGGCCATTTTAAAGGGGAACAGGGGTACACTTATCCTCGACTAAAGTTGGTCCTCGCCGCCAAAGGCTCTAGTGATGACGCCTGCCTTGGGCTCCACGATGACCGTGCATTCCAGCCGCTGGGCTGGTCTTGGTCTTGTTGCAATCAAACGGATGCCTTTGCTTGATGCTCTTGCCTGCGCTTGCCCCTTTGCACCAAACAGAAAGGAGGACGCCAAGGCCGGGCGCTTTTGGTCGCTCATGGTGGCTTGGCCACGGGCACCTCGCGAGGTATCCGCTTGAACTTCCCCGCCTCATGAGCCAGCCTCGATGAGGCTGCCACGAGGAAGCTCTTGGTCGTCCCGCCTCATGAGGCTTGGCCCTCGCGAGGGTCTTGAGTTTGCGCTGATGAAGATGAGCCGCCCCTGGCCTCCTGTGAGCCACGCCGCAGCTGCAGCAGGCAAGTCTGGGACCCCTGCTCCCAAAACGCCGACAGCACCTGGGCCTGCCCGGGCAGGGTCGGGCAGCCCCGGCAAGCCCAGGAGTCGTCCGCGCGCCAAACGAGGGCCGTGGCGGCGAAGAAGGTGGTGAAGGCCGCGATGGCGAAGAAGAAGGCGATTGCCTCTTCTTCGCCCAAGCGCGTCCAGACTCCGCCCTCCACCCCTCCTCCGGCAGACACCGACGCGGAGGTCACCTTTGACTTCGGGTCCCTCAGCCCAAGGAGGAAGAGGAAAGCAGCAAAGGAGGAGGTGGAGGACGAGTAAGTATTGTTCCTTTCTGTCATCTCCACCTCCCTCAGACCGTCCCACTTATCTCGACTTGTTTTCATATTTGTAGGGACGCGAAGACGCTGGCCTGAGGGGTGAAGAGGCCGGGCTTCGGCCGAGCGGCCAGCCTCGGCAAGCAGGCCGGGCGCACCACTGGGTGGTGTTGAGCAGTCCGACAAAGCAAGCCTCGAACAACCACCAGCGTAAGTTCACCACTCACCCCTCATCGACATGTGTTGGGGGCATGATCTCTTGGTGCTGACCTTGCCGTGGTTGTAGGAGGAGGACAGCAGCAGGAGGAGCCACAAAGGGCTACCCCCAACACGCCGCCCCCATCGACTTCGCTGCCCCGAGGGGTGTCCCCGGCAAGGGCGCCAAGCACCGAGCCCATGCACACGGAGGAGAACCCGGGTGCTGGTGGCTTCGCCTCGGCGCCAAATGTTGGCGGTGAGGGGACCTCTGCTTCCCAGCCCGGCACGGGTGAGTTCGCTCGCCTTCCGTCCCTATTACTTTTCTGTCCCTGTTCTTTCTGAATCTTGATCTTGGCCTCGCCTCATCCCCTTCTTGGTATCTCGACTTCCCCTAGGTGGACCCAGAGGACATCGACACCTTCATCGCGGATGTCGCCAAGGACGGCGCAGCGAAGGCTGAGAAGATTGTTGCCGAGGAGACCGCCAAGGGCGCTGATGAGGACGCCGCCAAGGGGCTCACCGGGAGCCCGGGCAGGCCTCGCTGGGAGGTCGGGCAAGGCCGGCCGAGGAGGAGGTGGTTGATGACCAAAGCTTCTCCTCCGCTGCCTGCTCCGCAGGTATCTCTGGGTGACCAACGACATTTTCGGCCCACCTTCTGTGGTCATCGAGCCTGTGGCGCCTGCCGAGGAGAGGTGTTCATGAGGAGGTGCTTGCCGCCGGGCTCGAGGTTGTTGACGAGTCGAGCATCGGTGGCGACGGTTCTCAAGAGGAGCGGCTTCTCCGTGCCAAGGGCGCCACTCGAAGCCTCCAGTTTCTCCATCGCGCCTACTGACAAGGTCAAGTCTGTGATGGCAACGGTGGACAAGGCGGAGGCAGACTCTAAGGCCTGCCGAGACGCAGACATGGTTCCGCTTGTGCTTGCGAGGCGCTCAAGGTCGCCTGGGTGAGCTGGGCAAGCGTGACGTGGAGCTCACCATGAAGCGGGCCGACATTGAGAAAGCCTGAGACGGTGGAGAACTCTGGCCGCGCAGCCGAGGCCGCCGGACCTCAAGCACCAGGCCGCGCTGAACTCCCAGGAGGAGGACCTTGCCGCACGTGAGGAGAAGCTTGCCGCAACGCTCTGCGGCAAGGATGACGAGATGGAGAGGCTCATCATGCAGCGGACCCAAGAGCTGGAGCAGAGGCACAGGGAGGCACTCGATGCCCAAGCCCTGGTTCACGCCGGCAGGGTGAAGGAGCTGGAGGTGGAATGGGACGAGCTGAAGGAGCAGGCCCTAAAGCTGTCCAAGGAGAAGGACACGCTCAACGTCGCCCTGACGGAGGCGCAGGGCGCGGCCATCTGCAGGGCCGGGGAGCTCTCCGAGGCCAACAACTCCATCAACGATCTGAAGCTGAAGCTGGAGGGCCTAGAGGAGATGCTCTCAGAGGCCAAGGCTCGGGAGGGGACCCCGCCAAGGATCCGAGGCCGAGAAGCTGCAGCTGAAGAACGAAGCCAGCCACAAGGATTTTGTGGAGGGCGAGAATCACCGGATCAGCCGAGAGACGCCTCCGCACGATCACCACGCAGCTGGCTACCATGGGGATGCCAAATGTGAGGTATGCCCTGAGCACAGCTGGGAGTCCCAACGCCAAGCTGGCCCTATTTTGAGGGCGCCCTCGGGCCCTGGAGCAGCTTCACTCCAACCGGGAGGCCTCCTAGCCGATGAGTCCCTGAGGCTTTGCTTGGTGCCATGACCAAGGCCTCACCAAGGTGGCGCTGCATGATGTGGGGTTCCAAAGAAACCCTTAAGGTTCAACACTGCGCGCCAAGTCTTTCCCACCTACCGACCCACGCCTAGCTCGCTAAGATCTCATGACAAACTCGATGAACTCGTAACATAGAAAGACACGAGATTTATACTGTTCGGCCACTGCTAGGAGTAATACCCTACTCTAGTGTGGTGGTGGTGGATTGCCCTGGGCTGATGATGAACAATACAGAGGGAAGAACAGCCTCCCCGAGGTTGAGGTGTTCTTGTGCTTGGTGTCTTAGCGGTGAGAGCTGGATGAACTGCTCGATCCCCCACCGTGGGTGGCTAGCTCTACTTATATAGGCCCCGGTCCTCTTCCCAAATATTGAGCGGGAAGGGAGCCAACAACGGCGGCAAATTTGAAGGGGGACAACTAGTACAAGCTATCCCGACAAAAGTGGTCTTCACCGCAAAAGGCTCCGTGGTGACGCCTGCCTTGGGCTCCATGGTGACCTCCGCCTTGCCGCCCTTTTTGGTCTTGGTCTCTGCTGTAACCGATATAGCAATCCTTGCCTCGATGCTCGGCACTCCCTTGCCGCGCCGCTTCCTTAGCACCAAAGAGGAAACAAGGACGCTGTGCACGCCTCGGGCGCCGCCGGTGTCGATCGTCATGGCTCACGCCATGAGAGCCTCGTGAGGTTTGCCCCGCTTGATATCTCCGCCTCGTGAGCCTGCTCGACTAGGGCCACTCGAGGAGGTCTTGCATCGCCCGCCCGCGAGGCTTGGCCCTCGCGAGGGTCTTGGATGCCTTGTTGATGAAGATGGGTCCGACGCCTGCTGGCTTAGCCACGCCTGCTGGCCGCAGTGTGGCAAGTCTGGGATCCCCATTCCTTAACGCCGATAGTAGCCCCCGCCTGGCAGCTGGCTTGGCTTGCTGGTGAAGCCAAGGGTCAGTACGGGCACCACGGGCCCCAAAGCTCGCGGCCCTCGCTTGACGGTGGCGTTGATTGACGTATGCGCTCCACTTCCCCATGCTGCCTCGGGTAATCGCCGACGGACAAGTCCCCGGGACATGCAAGGAAAACCATCATTACCGCGATTCTTCACGTGCACCAGTGCCTCTTCACAGTGCTCGGGTCTTTTCTTCACGTGCTCTGGCCTTGCTTCATGGGTAGAACTTCCGAGGTGCCGGATGTTCTAGGCGCTGGATAGGTACCTCTGCCTTGTGTCTCCAGCGCACGGCACCAGGCCTCGAGATGTGGATTTAATTCCGAACGGGCCCTCCCACATTGGTGAAAGCTTATGCAGCCCTTATTCGGAGAGGACCCGCCGTGACTAGGTCACCCAGACGAAAGTGTCCGGAGCGGATGTTGGCGTCTGGTATCGCCGCAACGCTTTGCCTGGTACTCGCGCCTCAAAGGTAGCTTCGCCGACGATCCTCCCCGAAAGCACCCAGATTGATCTCGCTGTATGCCCCGCTATGCTTTCCAAACGCTGTGACACGTGCGGAGCGATGATTGACTTCATGAGGAAGGACTGCTTCAGTTCAGAGACGAGGAAGAATGGAGTCTCGCCTCTGGTTTGGTGGCGGTGGTGCGGATGGACCACAAAGACGGATCGGAGCTCTTCGTACAGCTTCCTCGCCACACGCCCAATATGCGTATTCTATCCAAAGGAACTCGACGGTCCCACCAAGGATAGACCCAGATATTGAAACGCTTTTGCAAGGTGGATATCATTACATCAACATTACATAATAGATGGGGATATATACATAAGGCACAAATGCCACAAGAATACATCAACATCATTTACAAGATCAACATCCGACTACGGATGGAACATAAACGTAAACTCAAACAATATCCACCCTGCTAGCCCAAAGCGCCGACCGAACCTATCCCCGATCAAGAAGAAGCGTAAGAACTCCAACACAAATAAACATCGCCTCGCTGCATGATCATCGCGAACCTGTACTCGCGAATCGGTGGTGTAGTAATCAGGAGCCACGAGGATTCAAAGAATCCCATTACCATGGGTATCAAGACTAGCAAAGCTTAATGGGAAAGGAAGGGGTAAAGTGGTGAGGTTGCAGCAGCTGCTACATATATGGTGGCTAACCAACGCAAATGAGAGCGAGAAGAGAAACAAAGGAACGGTCACCAACTAGTAATGATCAAGAAGTGATCCTGAACTCCTACTTACGCCGACATAACCCAAACCGTGTTCTCCTCTCGATCAACCCCCAAAAGAGACACTCACTTGCCACACACACGGTTGGTGTATTTTAGAAGAGTTTGCTTCAAGTTTACTACAACCAGATATTATGTATTCCCTCGAGCGCGGCTATATCTCCCACGTGTCGGAGGCACGACTTAGAGGCATAACCGCATTGAAAGCAATGTCGCAAGTGAGGTAATCTTCACACAACCCATGTAATAAATAAGGAAGAGATACATAGTTGGCTTACAATCGCCACTTCACACAGTACATAAATAAACATCCATCATTCAGAGTACATCAAGGTCCGACTACGGAACCAAAATAAAAGAAGAAACCCTAAATGCTACACAGATCCCCGATCGTCTCCAACTGGGCACCACTACGATCATCAGGAAAAGACACATAGTAACGAC
The DNA here is from genome assembly GCA_021605205.1 of Aegilops longissima. Taxonomy (NCBI): domain Eukaryota; kingdom Viridiplantae; phylum Streptophyta; class Magnoliopsida; order Poales; family Poaceae; genus Aegilops; species Aegilops longissima. The sequence continues at coordinate 7,044 of JAHIAM010004087.1, read as the reverse complement.
CACGCTCCTCGTCAACTCCCACTTGAGCTCGGCTTAAGCCACACCGTGACCGCATCGCCAACTGCAAATCGTTTTGTAGAATCTGTGAGTCACGGGACTCAGCAATCTCACACCGCGCAGATCAAGACTATTTAAGATTATAGGAAGGACAGGGTAGTAAGGTGGAGCTGCGTTTAACTAGCATATATGGTGGCTACATCGCAAAAAGAGAGCGAGAAGAGGAGCAAAGCACGGTCGTGAAGCTAGTAGCGATCAAGAAGTGATCCTGAACTACCCACGCCAGACATAACTCCAACACTGTTCACTTCCCGGACTCCGAGAAGAGACCATCACGTTACACACGCGTTGATGTGTATTTTAATTGAGGTCAACTTCAGGTTTTCTACAACCGACATTAACAAATTCATCTGCCTCATAATCACGACACGGCTTCAAAAATATTACCTCGCAGGGTGTCCCAAATTAGCCCATTATAAGCTCTCACGGTCAATGAAGGATATTTTTCACCGAAGACCTGATCAATCTCGAATCCCGGACTACAAGACATTTCGACAAAGAATAAAACAAGACCAGCAAGACCACCCGACCGTGCCGACAAATCCCGATAGGAGCTGCACATATCTCGCTCTCGTGGCACACCGGATAAGCTAAGCGCATAGAAACCGACGAATCCAAGTTGTTAAGGAATGGTCCCAAGACGGTGTCTAGTTTGGACCAATGCTCAAGGAGCACCGCCCGGGGTTTAAATAAAGATGACCCGGCTCATCGAAACCCGGGGAAAAAGGCTTAGGTGGCAAATGGTAAACCAATGTTGGGCCTTGCTTGACGAAGTCTTATTCAAAGCGAACTGTCAAGGGGGTCCCATAAATCACCCAACCGTGTAAGGAACGCTAAATCAAGGAACATAACACCGGTATGACGGAAACTAGGGTGGCAAGAGTGGAACAAAACACCTGGCATAAGGCCGAGCCTTCCACCCTTTACCAAGTATATAGATGTATTAATTATAGCAGATATATATTGTGATATCCCCAACAAGTAAACATGTTCCAACAAGGAACAACATCTCCATGTTCCAACAAGGAACAAACTTCATCTTCACCGCAACTAGCAACGCTTATAAGAGGGCTGAGCAAAGCGGTAACATAGCCAAACAACGGTTTGCTAGGAAAAGGATGGTTAGGGCTGACATGGCAATATGGGTGGCATGATAAGCAAGAGATAGGCATCGCAGCATAGGCATAGCAAAAGAGCGAGCATCTAGCATAGCAAAGATAGAAGTGATTTCGAGGGTATGGTCATCTTGCCTGAGATCCCGCAAGGAAGAAGAACGAGTCCATGAAGAAGACAAACGGAAGAAGTCGAACAAATCCTCACAACTCCGGAATGAAACCGAAGCTAAGCGAGAAGCAAACCGGAAAGAAGCAAACAACATAGTAAAACAACCATCACATAAACATGGCATGATGCGCAAACAAGTATGATGCATGTCCGGTTTAATGAGACATGGCATGGCAATATGCACAAACAAAACTACAAGTTAAATGGAGCCCAATATGCAACGAGTTGCATATTGACGGAACTTCACAACATTTATTTAGTTCACTCTTGTTTAGGCTACCCAACAATATTAAATGTTATTAAACATGGCAAGGGGGTGAAGCATATGAAACTAACTATTTAGGCAAGATTAAATGAGGCCGAAACAACAACAATAATTCCGAAAATCCTCATATGCATATTTCTGAATTTGCTACTGTTCTGCCCTAAACACAATTTTAATATTGTTAAACATGCCAAACAAGTACACCATGTTAAACTAGGCATTTTTCTACCCCATTAACATATATAATTTATTTAAACCGAGCTACGGTTATTTAGTTATGAAATAAATCATTTTAGCATGGCATTTAAGTTAAATTAATGCAAACAACAATTATAAACATTTAAATGTTGTTATCATGATGCGGATGACATGTGCAAGTTTTATGCAATTTTATGAAAATGTTGACAAGAGCATTATGAAGCATTTGGTCACCATGATGAACGAAGGGTGCCACGGCGGGCGAAACTAAAATGGTGCCACGGGCAACATTTCGTTCCGTAGCTCATGGAGATATCGGCAAAAGAAAGTGTGACGGAAGCGAAGTTGAGCAAGATGGTGGGTGTTCTTGTTACCGGTTCCCACGAGATGATGGCATGGCAACGAGGAGGAACAAGCGAAATGATAATTTCAGACACGGTGCAAACACGCAGCATCTCATACCACACATGCATTAGGTCGCGGGCGCCGCCTCGGCTATACCTTCAAGCGCAATGCTGAACGGGTCAAGTTCGAGGGAAGTAGTGGTACTCGGGGTCGTCGAGGTACAGGGTTCAGACGATCGCGTCGCCGCCGTAGTTGTACACACGTCGTTGTTGACTTGACGGATCCGAGGGCTCCGGGCGCCGAGGTATTTCGACGAAACCACGAAGAGGGTACTTGTATACTGTGATCATCGTGGAAGTAGTCATTCGCTCGCTTTCGGGAGGAACTTGATGAATCCAACGCCTTCGGACGACGAGAGAGGTACTCGCGACGGTAGTGGTACACGTTTTTCAGAGATGTTCGAAATATCGATAGCGGTACTTGATGAATCCCGAACGGACTTGGCGCCTTCGCTGCAGGGGTACTTAAGCGCTTCCGTTCGGGTGGTCGTACACGATGTAGATGAACTTGACGGGTCATCAACCCCGGTACTTGGCGAAAACCTGAAGATGGCCTTTGATGCCTCGGTCAATGAGGGCAAGCGGAGGCGATCCTCCTCCCTGCTCAAACAAGGCAGAGGCGGGCATGGGGCTTGACAGCAACATGTGGGGCTAGCTGAGCCGAGGCTAGACCGATCGGGCAGCAGGAGAGGCGGAGGCGCAGCAGGACTTGGCGGAAGGGCGGCGCGACAAGGATCATGGGCTCCGGCGGAGAGACTTGAGGCGCAAGGGTGGCGAAGCCCGAGCAAACCGACGAGGACGGGCACCGGAGAAGGGACGGCGGCGCTTGAGAAGATCGCTGGCGGCTGGGTCACTCAACGTCTCGCAGGGCTGCTGGCGGTGACTTCAAGGTGGAGCTTAACGAGGCGGGCGACGAGCTCGATGTCTCAAGGCCACGAGGGAAGGAGAAGGATGGCTGTGACAGGGCGAAGGGGCCGACTGACCTGGAGCTTGAGGCGGGCGCCGAGGGACGAGAGGGAGAGATGGGAAGACAAGGGATCTGGAAGGACGAGGGTGGCGGCGCTGGTGTTGGGGCCGAGCGAGGAGGGCCATGGGATGGAGTTGGGCATGGAGAACGAGAAGAGTGGCGGCGCGAGGGGAAGCAGGAGGGGATCGAGGAGATGGGGATCTGGGCTGAGCGAGGGGCTAGGGGTTAGGAAGGGTTTAGGTGGGCCTTGGGCCATTTCGGTGGTGAGGGGGAAAAGGCCAAGAGGCCTAGCAGACTGGATTAAAAGAAAAGAAGGGGAAAATCCTTTTCTATTTACAGAAAAGAGATAGAAGCAAAATATCTATCTGGAGGGCCAAATAAATCCAAGTTGAGTTGAAAACTGGCATGGAGCTACTTTGACATAACTCAAAGTGCCATAACTTGAACCGGAGCCAATTGGAGAATGATCGAGGATTTAGAATAGGTGGAAACGAGAGAGATTAAAATGCAAGTTTGATACGGTGGCTTCCAAATAAATGGAATATTTTTATTATAGCTCCCTAATAATATCGGGAGGCTACATGTCTTCTTGATGTATGTATGCTTAGTTTATCATATAAGGCTCTGTAGTGAGTGCATTGAGCTTGTAAACATGCCTACTTGTTATCAGTTTTTGACATGCCATGTTGCTGAATCTGCTAACTAAAACTTCATGTATATTGACATGGGTGTTACTATATTTTCTGATCCTTTTTGGCTTATGGTCAAGAAGGGACTTTGTTCTATGCTTTGAGTACATTCATGCCATGCCATGTTTTGCTATTATAAGTTCCTGTAGCATGTAGTTTTCTTGCTCTGAACATTGCTACCTGATGCTGTTTTTGCCATGTCCACTTCGATATTTTGTGCACTTTTGCCTTCGCTGACCGTGAGAGCTTATAATGGGCTAAGTTGGGACACCCCCGCAGGTAATATTTTTCAAAGTCGCGCTCACTGTGTTATGAGGCAGATGGAATTTGTTAATGTCCGCTGTAGAAAACCCGGTTGACCTCATTAAAATACACATCAACTGTGTGTAACCGTTGATGGTCTCTTCTCGGCGGAGTCCGGGAAGTGAACACGGTGTTGGAGTTATGTCCGACGAGGTAGTTCAGGATCACTTGATCGCTACTAGCTTCACGACCGTGCTTTGCTCCTCTTCTCGCTTCTCTTTTATGCATGTAGCCACCATATATGCTAGCTTTCGCAGCAGCTCCACCCTACTACCCTGTCCTTCCTATAAGCTTAAATAGTCTTGATCTCGCTGGTGTGAGATTGCCGAGTCCCCTGTGACTCATGTGATTCTACCAAAACAGTTGCAGGTTCCGACGATGCCAGGTGTGACGCAACCGAGCTCAAGTGGAAGTTCGAGGAGGAACGTGGTCGTTACTATGTGTCTTTTCCTGATGATCAGTAGTGGTGCCCAGTTGGGACGATCGGGGATCTGTTAGCATTTGGGGTTTCTTCTTTTATTTTGGTTCCGTAGTCGGACCTTGATTGTATCTGTATGATGTAATGCTTATTTATGTATTGTGTGAAGTGGCGACTGTAAGCCAACTATGTATCTCTTTCCCTTATTTATTACATGGGTTGTGTGAAGATTACCTCACTTGCTACATTGCTTTCAATGCGGTTATGCTCTAAGTCGCTTCTCGACACGGGAGATATAGCCGCATCGAGGGCGCTACATATTAACAAATTCCATCTGCCACATAACCGGGCACGGCTCTCGAAAGTTTATACCTCGCAGGGTGTCCCAACTTAGCCCATGATAAGCTCTCGCGATCAACGGGATATTCCTTCTCCCGGAAGACTCGATCAGTCTCGAATCCTGCCACAAGACATTTCGACAGAATAAACAAAACCAGCAAAGCCTACCGATGCTACCGACTAATCCCGATAGGAGCTGCATATATCTCGCTCAGGCAACACCGGATGAGACATCCACGAGTAAAACCAAACCTCGAGTTGCCACGAGGGGCCCCAGAGTTATTTCGGTTCGGGCCAACACTTAGACAAGCATTGGCCCTGGGGCTAAATAAAGATGACCTCGAGAGAGCTACTCCCAAGGGAAGGGTAGGTGGTGGTGAGGCAAATGGTAAAACCAATGTTGGGCCTTGCCGGAGGAGTCTTATTCAAAGCGAATCGTCAAGGGGTCCCATAATCACCCGACCGCGTTAGGGACGCAAAATCCGGGAACATAATACCGATATGACGGAAACTAGGCGGCAAGAGTGGAACAAAACACTGTGCATAAGGCCAGCCTTCCACCCTTTACCAAGTATATAGATGCATTAATAATATACGGAATATTGTGATATCCCAACAAGTAAACATGTTCCAACAAGGAACGGCATCTCCATGTTCCAACAAGGAACAAACTTCATCTTCACGCAACTAACAACGCTTATAAGAGGGGCTGAGTAAAGCGGTAACATAGCCAAACAATGGTTTGCTAGAAAGGTGTCAAAGGTTAGAGGTCGACATGGCAATTTGGGATGGCTTGATAAACAAGTGATAGGTAGCGCAGCATAGCGAAAGAACGAAGCAACTAGCATAGCAATGATAGTAGTGAGATCCAGGGTAAAGGTCATCTTGCCTGAAATCCCGCAAGGAAGAAGAACGAGTCCATGAAGAAGACGAACGGATGAAGCCGAACCAAGCGTAGACGAACTAATCCTCACGATCGCAACGTAAACAGAACTATCAAGAAGAAGCACAACATTGTAAACACACCACACATAGACAAGACATGATGCACAACCAAGCATGATGCATGACAAAGCTACATGAAGCTACTCATGGCAAGAGATGATGCAAACAAGAGCAACACATCAAAGCAAGTTTAAATGAGGCCGAACAACATATAACAATTCCGCTAAGTCCTCATATGCAAATTTCTGAAATTGGTCCAGATCTGAATAAACCTTATGTTCAAGTTGTTAAACAGCAAGTTAAGATGCACCAAGATGATCTACACGAAATTCTAGTCAAGTTACATATAAAGTTCATTAGATTCGAGCTACGCCTAGAAGATATGAGCAAAACTAGTTGAATATGGCATTGATGCAAATGCATACAAACATCAAGCAAACACCTCAAAACAAGGATGCAACATGATAATATGAAGCTACATGCAATTCTAAGCAAGTTTCATGTAGAGAACACTCAAAACGGAGCAACGGTTCAACACATACACTCTATACAAGTCATGACAACAATCATGTCCAAAACAAAGAACTAGGAATATTGCAAGCATCAAAACAACATGCTACAGGACCTCAACAAGAAAACAAAAGGCATGGGCATGATGTACAGGTAAAGCATTACAAAACATGAACACTGAGCTATCTCCAGAAATGACTAGAACATGCTCAAAATGACATGGCAAGATTGCAAATAATAACAGTTAGACTTTTAATGTAAATAACATCGTTGCAATGTTTAGAGCTATCAAACAGCATGTTACAGGAACTCATCAAGGCAAACAAAGGCATGGCATGAATCTATTAAATGCATAGAACAAATGTCCTTATTGACCATGAGCCAAAAGGATCGTAAAATATGATGGCACCCACGTAAACATGGCAAGTTATATTACGTGATTCATACATGGCAGAAGAACAATACAGTAGGTATGTTGGTGAGCTTGAACCACTCACCACAGAGCAATACATGGCATCACAAGGCAACTCACAGTAAGAAGACATGGCATAGAAGCTATACATGGCAAGAACAACATCATAGCATACACGGATCAACTACAACAACCTTGGCAAAATTGAATAAACAAACAACCTGCCAGAAACATTTTATAGCAAAAATAGAGC
>JAHIAM010004086.1:0-22298 GCA_021605205.1 Aegilops longissima | reverse complement strand
TGTAGGAGTTGATTGAGCCATGTTTGTGATTCCTACCATGCTATGCTTGCTATGCTTAGAGTTGTGTCGTCTGGCTCATCGGGATGATGAACTGGAGGAAAGGTTGTGTTGGTTCGAGAGTGAAAGTGTTGAACACGATTTGGTAAAGGTATCGATGAGAGGCCATGTAGGAGTACATGGTGGGTTGTTTCATTGAAGCCGAACTTAAGAACTGAGATCTGTGTTTGTGATCCATGAACTAGCTACTACCACGCATTGGGGTCCAAACCAATGGACCTCTCGCTTCTTAACCACCCTGCTCATAGTCCGGAGTTGCAAGTAGTTTCGTGTTTGTAGTATGTCAAATGACGCAATGCTGACCTTAGGGTGGGTTGTGTTATGGTAGGCACTGTGGGTCTGTGTACCGAAAGTGCCCGCTTGGTATCTCGAACCCCGCACACATCGCTCGGGGCTGTATGGGAAACCTCGCCGACTCTCATGGATGGAACCCTAATAGGCGATAAACCCGACTAGGGACTTGAGTGTTTAGGTAGGCTGTGGCCGACACCCACGCTGGGCTTCCGCTTGAAGGTTGCTTTAGTACATGTCGTAAACGCATTTATAAGTGGTGAGAGCGTGTGAAGAAGTATACCCCCGCAGGTTAAATATGATCTATTCGAATAGCCGTGTCCACGGAGAAGGACTTCGGTTACCTATATCAGTTCATAGACAAGTAAATGGATACTACTAAAAGCCTCAAGATAGTGTGAGTATCGTGGATGGCTCTCTGGGATGACGAGAGAGGATCCACTGTGGAGTATTGTGATGGTGATTAGTGGACCTGTAAAGCATAAAATGCTTTACAAAGTGTGTCACGTAGGATAGCTTAGCCAAGAGTCAAAGCTGGCTTGCTGCAAATAACTCCACTTCCTTCCTTGAGAATGTGCATGTATGATAGGATTCTGTGGTAAGACTTGCTGAGTACTTTGTACTCATGTTTGCTTAATCAATATTTTTCAGAGGACTATACTACCCTCCGATGGATTCTATGTAGATGTTGACTTCGATTTAGTAAGCTAGCCACCTGTGGCGCATCTAAGACTTGTGAAGGGCCATTGTAGATAGAAAGGCTCCAACAAGCTTTCTTTCTTTCTAGGGTCTGTACTGCACATAATTTGCTTCCGCATGTGCTTGTATGATTGTATGATTTGAGTGTTGGGTCATGTGACCCCACCTGTATGACTATAGTATGTATGGCTCCTGAGCCACTTAAATAAAGTACTTGAGTTGTAGAGTTTTGTTGTGATGCCTTGTTGTATTTGCTCATATCGGCATATTATGGTATGATTGAAATGCTTGGTATGAGGGATCCGACAAACTAGTTGTTTATCCTTGGCAGCCTCTCATATGGGGAAATGTAGTCTCGTGCTTCGAGCGATAGTAGTCCGCCACAGTCCGGTTCACCGAGTCCTCGCTAGCCCAGACTACTGCTTGGACACTTGATCGGCCGGCATGTGATTCATTTCGCTCTATGTCTGTTCTTCGGGAAATGTCACGCGGTGATACTTGAGTCCTGCTTAGCTCACCATGCCCGGGATACCGAGTCCTCATTAGCCCAAAGGCTACAGCCCGAGTTCATACGCTGATGACCGACATGCTCAAGTGTTTCATGTATGCCTGTCCCCATAGGTTAGTGCCGCTTGGTTCACGATCAGCCATGTCGGCCCGGTTCTTTGTCATGTGGATGCTAGCGACACTATCATATACGTGGAGCCAAAAGACGCAAACGGTCCCGGCCATGGTAAGGCGACACCTGTGGGAATACCGTATGGAGGCCGCAAAGTGATATGAGGTGTTACCAGCCAGGTCGATGTGACTTGAATCGGGTCCCGACAGCGCTGGCATCAGAAAGTGGCTGCTCAGAGGTTCGCTAAGCCAAACCGGTCAAGTTGAGTCTAGGAATGCTTTAGTTATATGTAGGGGAATTGATTGTGGAGGAACGAAGGCTCTTTTACTTTTTACCTTATGCCCTCTCGATCCGAGTCATCCTCTTCTCATTCGACGTGGGTATAGGACTAGGCTCTCTCTCTATCGTGTTCACGTGTTACTAATCCGTAGTAACTTATAGGATTGTTGGTTACATCCTCGCCCAGTGCTACTAAGTTTTAGTATGCTATCATTTGAACCGTAACCTTGATATGATGTTGTTGAGTGGTTTTGCAAATCTGATTTTGAATGTCTCAAATCTGATTTTGAGCATTTACGATGTTATGCTGCCCGATTTTCCCGGAAATTCTAATGCCTTTGCATTATGGCTGTGCTTTCAGATGGCCACCCGCTCCCGTAACCAAGTGGTTCGCCTCGACTCGTTGCATTGATGTGTGCGGTCACACGGCCATGTTGGTTAGGGTGATGATTGAGGCTGGTTATCGATGGTATCCTCAATATACCGCCGAGGAGCAGTTTAGGATTTCAATCAAAGCCAATATCTATGCACGGTCCGGATTTACCCATCTTACCCCGGAGCTACCGAGCCACTTCACCGTTTTATGGGCTCGAATCACTATTGGAATGTCTCGCAAGATGCAGCCTATTCCATGATGACTATTATTCGAGCTGTAACTGCATTGCTGAGCAACACTGATTTCGCTTATATGCCAAGATCCTTCCCCGGGCGCATGGCTACCTTCAGTGGTTTGTACAGCGATGCATCCCATGAGGACTCACCTCCGCACTACTCATCGAGTTGTTGGAGGACAAGGACCGTGAGAACCGGCCTCATGTGATGGAGCTGTTTAATGCCCGCTTCGACCACCGTGTCACAGCCCTAGAATTGCTTGACATTAGTTGCATTAGGGCATTCATGTCATCATGTTAATTTCCATGAAAATTGAAATGGGATTTGTGAAACCTCGAATCACTTTTGAAATGACCTAAATAAAATCGCCCAAAAGGTCCAAGAAAATGCTCATGTGGTTCTCTCAAAATATTGGGCAGAGTTAACAAACTAACCAATATTTTTAGGATCTCATAAGTATTTATTTTGGGCATTTGGAATTAATACTATAAATATTTGCCTTGGATATATATTACTATATATATAAATATTGTCCAAAGTTGTGCTCTTTTGTTGGGGAGCTCGAATATTATAGTTAGCCCTCGCAAAAATTGGCATGATTAAATAAATTGATTTAGTATTTTATCTGGATCAAAACAAATGTAATAAAATAGAAAACAGAAACTAAAATAAAAAGAGAGAGAGTGCTGCACCAGCCTCACCAGCAAGAGCCCACCCACTGCGCCCAACTGCCCAGCCTTTCTTCCCTCGCTGGCCGGCCCGTTGGCTCCAGCCCACCAGCGCCCCATCATTCGCCTTTCCTTCGCTGTAGGCAGAGGCGAGGCGTGGCGAAGGCCATGATGCTGCCACCGCTGATACCGGCGGCCTCCCCGACCTCCTCGCGACACTGAACAGCCACGCGACCCCGGCCCTCTCACTCTCTCCTCGAACGCCTCTCTCCTCTCGCCTCCTCCTCTCGCCTCGACCGAAGCGGAGCTCGTCGCCATCAAGACGCTGAGCCACGCCACAGCCCTCCTCGCCTCGCTGATGTGCCCATGGCCTCCGCCTTAGCCCCTCTCCTCCTCCTCACTGCCCCGACGCCGAGCACCCCGAGGCGCCGCCCCCACCATTTCTCTCGACTCCGCCTGGTCGCTGCCGCCACCACTGCCCGTGCCCACCCGAGCTCACCGACGGCCTCTCGCAACCACGGTGAGCTCCCGAGTCGATCCCCTTCTCCGACCCATTCTTCCTCTAACTACCACCCCCGGATCAAACTCGCCGCCACCATCAAGACGTCACGCCAGGCGGCCACAGCCACGATGGCTCGATTCCGAGGACGCCATCGCTTTCACTGCACTCAGAGGAGCCCGAGCACCCACCCTTCCGCCTACAGGCCTCTAGCGCCAACCTCAAGACTCTACCCGAGCTCCGCCACCAGATAGCACGCCGCCAAGGTTTCTACCGTCTCGCCTCGAGCTCTAACTACCCCACCAAGAACTTCAACAAGGCCCCCCAGCCCTCAGAGGTCCTCTCCCGCTTCTTTTGGTGGCCGGAATGGCTATCTGCACTTGTTCGCCACTGCTCGACGTCAGCTGGGCTGTCACGGTGGCGATGACCTTTTGACCGGGTTTGACCACCCCCTGTCATCGACATGCGGGCCCCGCCTCGACTAACTACTCTAGTTAGGTTTTAAACTAACTTAACTAACCGGTTAGTGCTAATTAACCGATTAGTTTAGTTAGACACCGACGCAGGCCCCCACACGCCAGTTTGACCTGACGGCGCCCAGCTGACCTGGCGACGCCACATCGACGTCAGTCGACGCAGTAATCTCCTTTATGGATTTAATTTAATTCAGAAAATTCGAAAATGTCCTAAACTTCTAAAATCATATAAATTCAACCGTAACTCTGATGGAAATAATTTATATATGAAAATGATCAGAAAATATGAAGAATCTGTTTATGCCATGATCATGCATGTTTGAACAAGTTAACATCACTGAATAGGATGAATCATGATTAGGTAAGTTATGAATAGTATTTGGAGTTGGAATTCAACCATGTTTGAATTCCACCCAACTAACTTGGATTATTATTGCATTAGGTAAATTCAGTACTTAACATGATCATGCATCATATATGTGCATTGCATTGATTGTGTTCTTCTTGTTTGCCGGTAATTGTCCCTCCCGTAGATTTATGTACCGACGATGATTATTCGATGACACCGATGAAGAACTATATTATCTTCGTATGCCAGCAAGCAAAACCCCTTGTTCATTCCGACATAATCCCACTCTCTCGCCTCCTGCTCTATTTTATTGCATTAGGACAACAACGACTCATGTGTTACTTGCTCATGTAGCTGAACCCCTTGATCCTTTGCATGACCTGTCATTCCACAAGAATTAGATGAAACCCACTAGCATGAGTAGGAATTGTTTGAGCCCATGTTGTGCCTACTCATTTATGCTTGTTTGTCATGCCTGCTACGCTTAGAGTTGAGTCGGTCTGATTCATCGAATGAATTGGAATTGTTATGAACATGTCCTATTGTGTGTGAGCTAAGTGTGTGAACACGATTTGGTAAAGGTAGTGTGAGAGGCCATGTAGGAGTACATGGTGGGTTGTCTCATTGCAGCCGCCCTCGAACTGAGTTCTTTGTTTGTGATCCATGATACAGCTACTACCACGCATTGGGCCCAAACCAATGGACCTCTCGCTTCTTGACCACCCTTGTCCTCATCCGGAGTTGCAAGTAGTTTCGTGTTTGTAGTATGTCAATGCGACGCAACGCTGACCTTAGGGGTGGGTTGTGTTATGGTAGGCACTGTGGGTCGTGTACCGAAAGTGCCCGCTTGGTATCTCGGGAACCCTGCACACATCGCTCGGGCTGTATGGGAAACCTCGCCGACTCCTCATGGATGGAACCCGAATAGGCGATAAACCCGACTAGGGACTTGAGTGTTTAGGTAGGCCGGGGCCGACACCCACGCTGGCTTCCGCTGAAGGTTGCCGAGTACATGTCGGTAAACGACGGTAAGTGGTGAGAGCGCAGAAGAAGTACACCCTCGCAGGGTTTAATATGATCTATTCGAATAGCCGTGTCCACGGAGAAGGACTTCGGTTGCCTATATCAGTTCATAGACAAGTGAAAGTGGATACTCTAAAATGCGCAAGATAAGCGTGAGTGCTATGGATGGCGCTCTCAGGGAGACGGAGCGGTCCATAGTGGTGTATTGCCATGGTGAATATGTGGACTCGTAGCGCCACCTCAAAAGAGTTACTTGCAAATGTAGTTCAGATAGCCACCGAGTCAAAGTGGCTTGCTGCACCAAACTCCACCACCCCTTTTGATAATGATGCATATGTAGTTAGATCTGATGTAAGTCTTGCTGAGTACAATTGTACTCACGCTTGCCTATTCTATGTTTTTGCAGAGAGACGCCGGCCTCGCTTAGTAGTTCCACGTGACTTCGACGCTTAGCTTGTTACCTCAGCTACGATCTTGTGCCTCGCAGATCTCGGTAGATAGTCGCTTCTCAGCTCTTTTCATTTATAGTTGTCTGATCTGCATATGTTTAGCTTCCGCTTGTGCCTTGACTTGTATGTTTTGAGTGTTGGGTCATGAGACCCATGTTTGTAATATCTCGCCTCCTGGAGCCTAATGAATAATATTTTGAGTCGAGAGTTATGTTGTGATGCCATGTTGTATCTACGCATATTGAGCATAATGTGTGTATGTTTGAAATGCTTGGTATGTGGGATCCGACAAACTAGTTGTTTATCCTTGGCAGCCTCTCATATGGGGAAATGTAGTCTCGTGCCTCCGAGCGATAGTAGTCCGCTACAGCCCGTTCACCGGAGTCCTGCTAGCCCAAAGACTACTGCTTGGACACTTGATCTGGCCGGCATGTGTTTCACTTCGCTCTTATGTCTGTCCTTCGGGAAATGTCACGCTGTGATACTTGGAGTCCTGCTTAGCTCACAGCCCGGGATACCGGAGTCCTCATAGCCCAAAGCACAGCCCAAGTTCATACGCTGATGACCGACATGCTCAAGTGTTTCATGTATGCCTCGTCCCCATAGGTTAGTGCCGCTTTGGTTCACGATCAGCCATGTCGGCCCGGTTCTTTCGTCATATGGATGCTAGCGACACTATCATATACGTGAGCCAAAAGACGCAAACGGTCCCGGCCATGGTAAGGCGACACCTGTGGAATACCGTATGCGGAGGCCGCAAAGTGATATGATGTGTTACATGCTAGATCGGTGTGACCTAGGATCGGGTCCCGATAGCGCTGGTATCGAGCCTCGACCGCTCAGAGGATTACCAAGCCAAACTGGTCAAGTTGTGTCTAGAAATGCTTTAGTTATATAAGGGAATTGATTGTGGAAGGAACGAAGGCTCTTTTTACTCCTTATACCTCATGGCCTTCTCGATCCGAGTCATCCTCTTCTCTTCTACGGGTTTAAGAACTAGGCTTCTCATCTATCTATTAGGATGACGTGTTACTAATCCATAGACTTGTAAGATTGTTGGTTTAAATCCCAGCTCAGTTCCTACTATTTCCGTGATGATAGTCGTTGACCCTGTAATCTTGTTATGATGTTGTTGAGTGGTTATGCCACCATTTTCTCGCAGGATGTCTCAAATCATTTTGAGCATTTACAGCCGCTATGCTGTCCGAGTCATCCTGTGTCTCTAAATAGTCCGATGCATTTGCAAATCCTTCTTCTGCTCCTCGATGTCCTTTTGGGCCAGTGTTACACACTAATCCAGTCAATGAGGTACCCATTGCCTCGACATATATGTTGGAACTACTATTATGACCCTAGGTGTTTAGGGAGTCACCTAGCAATTTAGCAATGCTTTTGTATCCCAAGTGTGATGATTCTGCCATCATTTTCAAAGCATCCCGTGATGCCATTTAGTAGCAAGTATTCTACTCCGGTTATCGAACCCAGATTCATCCTACTTCATGTTGTTAGTATTTGCTAGTGCCTTTAGGATATTAGTAACCTTGCGATAGTCCTCAAGGTCCGTGGTATTTCCTTCTTCCAAATACCATGAACTAATTATGGCGAAGTTCTTTGAGCCAAAAGATCACAATAAGAGTGCTCTTGAGGAGTTCTCCTTCATAATTGTGAATCTGCCAATTCTACCTTTCTCGCATGGGTTATCCGAAGAAATGTTGAGTTTGCTCGACATACTAATCTGTGCATCCACAACTCAGAAAATTATATGTTCCTTTGAGTTGTTCTCTTAGATGCCTTCTCGACCTTCATCTATCAATTGATAGCCAAGGGCATGTGTGCATTTGTGTTCATCGATGCATTTTATCCTTGTGGTCCGCAAGCCATTCTATTCCGGAATGACTAGGAGAAACAAACTCCAAGACTCATCCATTTCTAGGATTGGGTCAAAGTAGTTGCATCCCGCAGATCAAGACGCCAATTCAGCTTTTGTTCTGTTCTACCTTGAGTGTTACCATCTTTATGTCAAGAATGTCATGGAAATTGCACCTCCTCTTATGCATTCTTGATGCAAAGGATACTTCTCACCATCATCATTCATTCCTCGGTCCCGTGTTATCAGAACCGAATGCCGACAAGTGAGTTGTGATGTGTGAAATCAATACTCCGAGCAACTCATTGCTTGGTAGTGAATGGATAATATTCTCATTCTTAGCGTGTTGGTTATTAAATCATCATCCTAAGATTGATCGCGCTACCTAGTCCTTAGTTCGTGCACTCTTCGATCTATGAGTTAGATCCTGTCAAGTCCTCACTCATTTGATAATATCGCCTTGCCTCCAAAAGCAAGATTGCTCTCGAGCTTAGTAGCATACCGTGGTTCGTGACTTTCCAAATATCTTCTTGGAAGTGTTACCGGGTTGTTCCCCGACTGTTATGTGGAGCTCGTGGATCAAGTTGGTTCCTCGTGGACCACCCTTTCTCCAAGAATCTGTGTTGGTTATCCCCGAGCTAGTTGGTTAAGCCAGACAATAACTTGGAGAGTTGGAAGATAAAAGCTTGCCTAACCTAGATCGATCCAAAGGGATATTCTTGTGTAGTGTGTTGAAGAAAGATGATATCTTCATCGATTGGTCCTCGTGATCAGTTGTTGGACCTATTGTCCTACCACTTCTTTGACTTGAGTATGGGCCATTGTCAAGTCAAATCAGAACCAACGATATTCGTAATGTTGTCTTACTCGTGGTTGATCCTTCGAGCATACACCATTACCTCTTTTGGTCTCGACCAATACTATCACGTGTTCACATGATGGTGGAAGTCCAAAGGATATGGAAATTCGATGAGTTGTCATTGAGCCCATCAAGAGCATTTTGTCTCCCCATGAGTCATGTTGAGCATCAACCTAGTATTGGAAACTTGTGTAAGCATTTCTTCGTGTTTCGCTCATGAAGCATATGTTTGATGAAAGTAGTGATTTCTAATTCATGTGCATCGGATGTAAGTTGCCGCCATGAATTTGAGAAAGGTTTGTTTTGTTTCTTTGAATCATCCCAAGTCACCATGCATCGCATGAAGTATCCTATGGTCTGATAGACTGATCATCTTCATCCCATATGGATTCCATAGCACACCAAGCCACTAACTGATTTGTTCAAGGAGAAGAAGTTTCTTCATAAGAGCTAATCATATGACTTATGTTAGACTTCGATATCCTCGTTGATGGTTCCCAACCTGAACTCGGTAGTGTTTTACTATAAGATTATCGTGTGGTCATGCTTGTCTAGGACAGCATGTCCACGGGTTTGTAGCGTAACCAGCTCATGTCTTGGAGCTTGCTATCGTAGTTCATACCCCGAGAATCTCGCAACGCCATCTCGCCAAATTGTGTTGCAACCCTTCCTTTCCGTGATATGCCGAGTCTGAAATATCCTAACACCAACCAGATCTGAATCTCGGCAGATATGATGGTTGGAACATTCCAACAATTGCATTTCGCTCCCAGCTTGCACCGCCCTTGTGCTATTTCGCTATAGACTGTTTTCTTAGCAACTCTTGTCCAGAGTTATCTTCAAAAGTGGACTTACCATAGGCCCCCCACCTTCGATGATAAGCAAATCATCCATTGCGTTGTCTTCAACAAGGTAGTCCACATCATCCATTCTAGTCCGGTGTACTATTCCTTTGCACTCCGTCAAACGATCGCTAGAATTGCCTTAGGCTGGTATAAAGAGTTCCAATGATCTATGGATCAAAAGTAATTTTTTTGCCACTTAAGGGAATAGTTCTTGCGCCACCTTTCTCGAGGTGTCCTGCACGGATCATGGTAAATCTTTTCTCGCCACCTTGACACCATCCACCATCTTCCTAAAGCGTGGAATTGTTGCCACTAATCAAACCTCGTTGTTGTTCCCCATCCTCTCGATGCATTTTATGTCTCAACTCAAGATGTGTCACCGCCTCAGTCCGTGAGTCGATCATAATTGCTTGATCTTCGTGAAGATCGAATCATGTAGGGTTTCCTTCTTTCGTTGTCGTGTCGGGTGAAGATCTCAAGACGCCAAGACCACGAAGATGGAGGAACCAACATCTTCGAGAAGGCAATTGATCATGGGAATTGTAATAGTTTGTGACCTCCCTTTTCCTCTTACTCACGCCTTGAATCTCGGGCTAGATTCTTGTTTAGTGGGGTGAGTTGTCACAGCCCTAGAATTGCTTGACATTAGTTGCATTAGGGCATTCATGTCATCATGTTAATTTCCATGAAAATTGAAATGGGATTTGTGAAACCCTCGTAATCACTTTTGAAATGACCTAAATAAAAATCGCCCAAAAGGTCCAAGAAAATGCTCATGTGGTTCTCCTGAAAATATTGGGCAGAGTTAACAAACTAACCAATATTTTTAGGATCTCATAAGTATTTATTTTGGGCATTTGGAATTAATATGATAAATATTTGCCTTGGATATATATTACTATATATATAAAATATTGTCCAAAGTTGTGCTCTTTTGTTGGGGAGCTCGAATATTATAGTTAGCCCTGCAAAAATTGGCATGATTAAATAAATTGATTTAGTATTTTATCCGATCAAAACAAAATGTAACAAAATAGAAAACAGAAACTAAAATAAAAAAGAGAGAGAGTGCTGCACCAGGCCTCACTCACAAGCAGCCCACCCACTGGCGCCCAACCGCCCAGCCTCTTCCCCTGCTGGCTGGCCCGGCTGGCTCCAGCCCACCAGCACCCCATCACCATCGCCTTCCTCTCGCTGTAGGCAGAGGCGAGGCGGGCATGAAGGCCATGATGCCGCTGCCACCTCCGCTATACCAAGCGGCCTCCCGACCTCCTCGCGACACCCTGAACAGCCACGCCACCTTCTGCCCTCTCACTCTCTCCCTCGAACGCCTCCCTCTCCTCTCGCTTCCCTCTCGCCTCGACCGAAGCGGAGCTGTCACCACCAAGACGCCAGAGCCACGCCACAGCCCTCGCCGATGTGCCCATGGCCTCCGCCAGCCCCTCTCCTCCCTCCTCACTAAGCCCCCGACGCCGAGCACCCCGAGGCGCCGCCCCACCATTTCTCTCGACTCCGCCGGGTCGCCGCCAAATTCACTGCCCGTGCCCACCCGAGCTCACCGACGGCCTCTCGCAACCACGGTGAGCTCCCGAGTCGATCCCCTCTTCTCCGACCCATTCTTCCTCTAACTACCACCCCTGCGGATCAAACCCGCCACCGCCATCAAGACGTCGCCGGCAGTATTACAGCCACGATGGCTCGATTCCGAGGACGCCATCGCTTTCACTGCACTCAGAGGAGCCCGTAGCACCCACCCTTCCGCCTCATCAGGCCTCTAGCGCCAACCCAAGACTCTACCCGAGCTCCGGCCACAGATAGCACGTCACGCCGGTGCTCTACCGTCCCGCCCAGCTCTAACTACCCCACTAAGAACTTCAGCCAGCCCCAGCTCCCTCAGAGGTCCTCTCCCGCTTTTGGTGGCCGGAATGGCTTATCTGCACTTGTTCGCTGCTGCTGTCGACGTCAGTTGGCGCTGTCAGGTGGCGATGACCTTTTGACCGGGGTTTGACCACCCCAGTCATCGACATGTGGGCCCCGCCCGACTAACTACTCTAGTTAGGTTTTAAACTAACTTAACTAACCGGTTAGTGCTAATAACCAGATTAGTTTAGTTAGACACCGACGTAGGCCCCACACGCCAGTTTGACCTGGACGGCGCCAGCTGACCTGGCTGACGCCACATCGACGTCAGTCGACGCAAAGAATCTCCTTTATGGATTTAATTTAATTCAGTAAAATTCGTAAAATGTCCTAAACTTCTAAAAATCATATAAATTCAACCGTAACTCGGATGGAAATAATTTATATATGAAAAATGATCAGAAAATATGAAGAATCTGTTTATGCCATGATCATGCATGTTTGAACAAGTTAACATCACTGAATAGGATGAATCATGATTAGGTAAGTTATGAATAGTATTTGGAGTTGGAATTCAACCATGTTTGAATTCCACCCAACTAACTTGGATTATTATTGCATTAGGTAAATTCAGTACCTTAACATGATCATGCATCATATATGTGCATTGCATTGATTGTGTTCTTCTTGTTTGCCGGTAATTGTCCCTCCCTGTAGACGATGTACCGACGATGATTATTCGATGACACCGATGAAGAACTATATTATCTTCGTATGCTGTGCAAGCAAAACCCCTTGTTCATTCCGACATAATCCCACTCTCGCTTCCTGCTCTATTTTATTGCATTAGGACAACAACGACTCATGTGTTACTTGTCGCGGTAGCTGAACCCTTGATCCTTTGCATGACCTGTCATTCCACAAGAATTAGATGAAACCCACTAGCATGAGTAGGAGTTGTTTGAGCCCATGTTGTGCCTACTCATTTATGCTTGTTTGTCATGCCTGCTACGCTTAGAGTTGAGTCGGTCTGATTCATCGGGAATGAATTGGAATTGTTATGAACATGTCCTATTGTGTGTGAGCTAAGTGTGTGAACACGATTTGGTAAAGGTAGCGGTGAGAGGCCATGTAGGAGTACATGGTGGGTTGTCTCATTGCAGCCGCCCTCAGAACTGAGTTCTGTGTTTGTGATCCATGATACAGCTATTACCACGCATTGGGCCCAAACCAATGGACCTTCTCGGCTTCTTGACCACCCTTGTCCTCATCCGGAGTTGCAAGTAGTTTCGTGTTTGTAGCATGTCAGCCGCCGCACGCAACGCTGACCTTAGGGGTGGGTTGTGTTATGTAGGCACCGTGGGTCGTGTACCGAAAGTGCCCGCTTGGTATCTCGAACCCGCACACATCGCTCGGGCTGTATGGGAAACCTCGCCGACTCCTCATGGATGGAACCCGAATAGGCGATAAACCCGGACTAGGGACTTGAGTGTTTAGGTAGGCCGTGGCCGACACCCACGCTGGGCTTCCGCTGAAGGTTGCCGAGTACATGTCGGTAAACGACGTGTAAGTGGTGAGAGCGTGTGAAGAAGTACACCCCGCAGGTTTAATATGATCTATTCAATAGCCGTGTCCACGGAGAAGGACTTCGCTGTTTATATCAGTTCATAGACAAGTGAAAGTGGATACTCTAAAATGCGCAAGATAAGCGTGAGTGCTATGGATGGCGCTTCTCAGAGGGAGACGGAGCGGTCCATAGTGGTGTATTGCCATGGTGAATATGTGGACTCGTAGCGCCACCTCAAAAGAGTTACTTGCAAATGTAGTTCAGATAGCCACCGAGTCAAAGTTGGCTTGCTGCAAACAAACTCCACCACCCCTTTTGATAATGATGCATATGTAGTTAGATCTGATAAGTCTTGCTGAGTACAATTGTACTCACGCTTGCCTATTCTATGTTTTTTGCAGAGAGACGCTGGGCTCGCTAGTAGTTCCACGTGACTTCGACGCTTAGCTTGTTACCTCAGCTACGATCTTGTGCCTCGGCAGATCTCGGTAGATAGTCGCTTCAGCCTTTTTCATTTATAGTTGTCTCAGACTCGCACATGTTTAGCTTCCGCTTGTGCCTTGACTTGTATGTTTTGAGTGTTGGGTCATGAGACCCATGTTTGTAATATCTCGCCTCCTGAGCCTAATGAATAATATTTTGAGTCGAGAGTTATGTTGTGATGCCATGTTGTATCTACGCATATTGAGCATAATGTGTGTATGTTTGAAATGCTTGGTATGTGTGGATCCGACAAACTAGTTGTTTATCCTTGGCAGCCTCTCATATGGGGAAATGTAGTCTCGCGCCTCCGAGCGATAGTAGTCCGCCACAGCCCGGTTCACCGGAGTCCTCGCTAGCCCAAAGACTACTGCTGGACACTTGACTGGCCGGCATGTGTTTCACTTCGCCCTATGTCCGTTCTTCGGGAAATGTCACGCGGTGATACTTGGAGTCCTGCCTAGCCTGCCACAGCCCGGGATACCGGAGTCCTCATAGCCCAAAGGTTACAGCCCTAAGTTCATACGCTGATGACCGATATGCTCAAGTGTTTCATGTATGCCTCGTCCCCATAGGTTAGTGCCGCTTGGGTTCACGACTAGCCATGTCGGCCCGGTTCTTCGTCATATGGATGCTAGCGACACTATCATATACGTGAGCCAAAAGACGCAAACGGTCCCGGCCATGGTAAGGCGACAATTGTGGGAATACCGCGGCGTGAGGCCGCAAAGTGATATGATGTGTTACATGCTAGATCGGTGTGACCTAGGATCGGGTCCCGATAACTGGCTACTCGACTAGGTTTGCACCGCCGTGTGCTTTGGATATATGGACATGAGAGACTTGTACCTGTAAGGGAGAGTCTCGCCAGACTTTATGGAGGGCGTGAGGTTGAGGCATCACTCTCCTCGTGGGCCCCTGCTCTCACACTGCTTGTTGGTCCACGGCCACATCCGAGTCCTTATGGTCCACAGTGCCCCATGTGATTGTCTGCTTCCTGACGATCATGTTCCACTTCTGTGTCTGGGTGGTGACTTCTATGAGGACTACTATGGAGCTGCCTCGAGATAGTAGTAGTATTCCTAGTATGGTAATGGTTGTGTTTCCACCGCCCCGCTGTGACTCGAGGAATACGACTTAGTGTGTATCGCTCCTAAGTGTAGAAAAATAATGTATAGGAGTTGAATGCTTCCATGAGATGTAACGCCTTTCCTTATAGTTGTACTTCACGCTTGTACTAAACTATGAATGGTGTGTATGACCGATGGTATATATATATATGGCAGTTTTATATTACCATGTCATACTTAATGAACATCTTTGCATTCCATGCTGTCCATTACCTTCCGCACTTCCTTGTTAAATTCTGCCATCCTGGTTTAAACCTTTGCTTTGTCTCCCGTGATGGTCAACACGCCGAATACTCCCGCTGCTCCAGAGCAGGGAGAAGCCAGCAGCCGAAATGTGAATCTGCCGCAACCGCCATCTTTGGCCGAGGTGATGCCGAAGCGTAATCTAATAAGCGCTAAACCAACCGCTTATTGGAGCGGATTGAACAAAACACAGCACGCCAGCCAAGAAACGATGGGGTTTCACTTAATGATTTCGCTAAGCTATATCCTCCAAAGTTCAAATGTTCCGCCGAGCCCTCGACGCAGATGATTGGCTCCGCAAAGATCCACCACAAGCTGCTGCTCCGCTAACGTGGCTGAGGCTGACAAGGTTACCTTTGCCGCTTATCATCCGGAAGGCCCCGCCAGTCTCGTGGGAAAACTATGAGGCTATGCGTCCGCTGACAAGTTACAACTTGGGATGAATTCAGTGCCGCTCATGAGCACCATATTCCGTAAGGTCTTATGGACCGCAAACGTGAGGAATTTTGCAGCCACCCAAGGCAGGCCGACAAAGGATGCCTACAGCGTGAATTTGGGAGGTTAGCACGTTATGCTCCCAAGAAGTTTCTACCTATGCTAAGAAGCAAAGCGAGGTTCCGTAAGGGACTTAGCCCCGAGCTACGCCGAGATCTCCGCTTGCATGAGTGTACCTCTTCCCGGTTAGTCAATAAGGCTATCAGCACGAGATCAAGTGATCTGATTTCGAGACTTCACGCAAGCACATCCGTGATATCGATCGCCATCCGCTCGATCCTGTGCGCCGGTTTGGGTTCCAAATACGCTCTACCACCTGTACACCCCGAGGCCATCCTTCGAGGCGCCGCCCCAATCAGCCAGATTTTCCACCCAAGACTTATGGAGGTCCAACTCTAGTGCTGCTCCACGGCCAAATGTGATCACTTGCTTCAAGTGTGAGAGACGGGCCACTATATTCGAGAGTGTCCCCGCAACAACCCCAATCAAGCCGAAAGTTCATGGTCACCGCAAGCCAGCAGAAAGGTGCCTTATGCTAAACCAGCTTGCCACCGCCGTGGCCATGTCAACTATGTCTCTCGCCAAGAAACCTATGAGGATCCCAACGCCGCCCTCGGCACGCTTGTTAATTGCCATCCGCAATCGTTCTATTTGATACCGAGCATCTCATTCATTTATTTCGAGAGCTATGCTCGATTGCACAACACCACATTCTCGTGACATGCCTACCTCCATGGAAATTAAAACTCGGTTCTAGATGGCAAACCTCTAGAATAAGTCATGGGAATGAAATTTTGTCGACAGATTAGTCTTTCTTGCATCTCTAATAGCTCTCAAGTCCCTGACATAAACATCATCTTGGGTATGGACTGATGTCACCCATTATGCTAAGATTGATTGCTCTACTAGAACTGTTCAACTCACCCATCCTTCGGCAAAACAAGGATGTTTTAACCCGAGTGTCTAAGCGCCACTTTACTCCTTAAATGCCAACCCTCTTCCGCACCTCAAGATATTCCGCTAGTCCGTGATTTCCTGGATGTCTTCCGAAGAACTGCCAGTGTTCCACCGACAGGATGTCGAAGTTCGTGATAGATCTTATTCTTAACCGCCCCAATCTCTAGAAGACCTTATAAGATGGCACCCCTAGAACTAGCTGAACTTAAGAAACAACTCGATGAGTCCTTGCAAAAGGGTTTCATCCGCCCTAGTTCATCTCCATGGGCTTGCCCCTGCCCTCTTCGTCAAGAAGAAGGATGGTACGGATCGGATGGTTGTAGATTACCGACCGTCAATTTGGTCACTATCAAGAACAAGTATCCGCCTCCTCAGATCAACGACCGTATGATCAGCTCGCCGGATCCTCGCCTTTTTCCAAGATGGATTTGAGGTTGGGCTACCATCAAATCAAAATCAAGAACGGGACATTCCTAAACGGCCTTTGTCACTCGTTATGGCTAATACGAGTACACCGTCATGTCCTTCGGATTAACCAATGCTCCAGCCACTTTCTCTCGGTTAATGAACTCAATCTTCATGGAGTATTTGGATAAATTCGTCGTGGTATACCTCGATGATATACTCATCTACTCCAAGAATGAGGAAGAACATGCCAACACCTAAGGCTAGTATTGATGAAACTTCGAGAGCACCGCTTTATGCCAAATTCTCTAAGTGTGAATTCGTTACCGTAAGTGACCTATCTAGGACATGTAATCTCCGTAAGGGTATTGTGTCAATCCCGAAGCGAAGTTCAAGCCGCCCTGATTGACTCCACCTGAATCGGTCAAGCAAGTTCGAGTTTCGGTTTAGCGAAGCTATTGCCGCTTCGCCGAGAATTTCTAAAGTTGTTAAACCTCTAACCGAACTCCTCAAGAAAGATAAGAAGTTCGAATGGACGCCACAAAGGCGAGATCAGCTTAGAACTGAAAAGACGCTCGACATCCGCTCCCTGCATTTGTTCCACCAGATTTCTAAGGACTTTATTATCTATTATGACGCCGCGACAAGGACTAGGTTGCATACTCATGCAAGATCGCATGTGATTGCCTACGATCTCGATAGCTAAGGCCCACATGAGGATAACTATCCCACACACGCATCTAGAGCTTGCAGCAGGGTTCATGCACTCAAAACCTGGCGACATTACCTTCTGGGTAATCGCTATAAATCTACACCGATCACCAAAGTCTGAAATATATCTTCACCCAACCGGATTTGAATCTCAGCAAAGACGTTGGTCGAGTTGATTACAGATTTCGACTTAGGAATATCCTACACCCTGTGCAAAGCTAATGTCATGGCTGACGACTAAGTCGCAAATCTTATTGTAACAATCTGATGTTACAACAAAGTCAACCATTCTCCACGAGGAATTTCGTAGTTTAATCTTCACATTGTTCCTCGAGGATTCTTTTCCACCCCGGTGGCGTAAACCTAACCTTACGGATCAGATCATCAAAGCACGTAAGGTAGATCCGGAATCTCCGTGATCAGGAGAAACATCAAGAAAGGAGTCGCAGATTGTTTCTCCATTGATGAACAAGGTGTCGTGTTCTTTGAGACCGCCTAGTGGTTCCTAAGGTGCAACCCGAGGCGATTGATCCTTAAGGAAGCTCATGACTCTCCTCTCACCATTCATCCCGGTAGTACTAAATGTATCAAGATCTACGCCAGAGGTTTTGGTGGACTAGGATGAAGAGAGAAATCGTCAATACATTGCTAATCGCGACGCTCTGTCGTCGAAAGTTAAAGCAGAGCATCAACGGCCCGCCGGTACCCTTCAACCTTTGGAAATTCCTGAATGGAAATGGGATAAAATCGGTATGGATTTCATTACCGGTTTTCAGACCAAGAGAGGGAATAACGCTATCTTCGTTGTTGTTGATCGCCTTTCCAAAGTAGCCCATTTCCTACCTGTTCGTGAGAGTATAACCGCTAGCCAGCTAGCTGATTTGTACATCTCTCTAATAGTGTCTCTTCATGGTGTTCCATTAGAGATTAACTCAGACTGTGGAGTCTTTTCACCTCCGATTTTGGGAAAGTTTCAAAACGCTATGGGAACTCGCTGCTCCTTTAGCACCGCTTTCCATCCCCAATCAAGTGGTCAAGTAGAACGAGTCAATCAAATCCTAGAGGATATGCTTCGAAGCTTCATTATCTCTTTCGCATGAATTGGGAGAAATGCCTTCCATTCGCCGAAGTTCGCTTATAACAATAGTTATCAAGCCAGCTTGGGCAAAGCCCTTTCAAGTTCTTATGGACGGAAATGTCGAACGCTTCTTAATCGGTCGAAACCGAGAGACAACTCTTGGCCCGGATATGATTCAGAAGCGTAAGAGCAAGTTCGCTGCTATTCGTGAGAAATTGAAAACAGCCCAATCTCGCCAAAAGAGCCAATATGATCGCAAGCATAAGCTTCATGGCTTATGAAATTGGCGAGAAGGCTTACCTTCGGTTACCCTCTAAAGGGAACCCATCGATTCGTATCAAAGGCAAGTTGGCTCGTTACATTGACCCTTTCGATTCTTGCCAAACGAGGGAAGTTGCCTACCAATTGAACTACCTCCGATCTTTCCAAGGTCCATGATGTCTTCCACGCTTCCCAACTCAGCGCTTGTTTCTGATCCTATCCGTGGAGTGGACCACTAAACGCTTGATCTCCAAGATAACCTCACCTATCGAGAATATCCTGCTCAGATTCTCGATCAAGCCGAGCGCATTCACTCGACGCCGGAATATCAAGTTTCTAAAGGTTCAATGGTCAAACCATTCCGAGCAAGAAGCAACTTGGGAAAGGGAGGATCGCCTTCGACTTGAGTATCCCACCTTTTTCGAATAGATCCTAAATCTCGGACGAGATTCTTTTGAGTGGGGTGAGTTGTCACATCCTGTATAGACCATGCATTAGGGTGTGCATCATGTTTAAATTTCATTTGAATTTGAAATGGGAAGGCAGAAACCCCTGAACATCCCCCTTAAAAGAACTAGGGTTTACTAAAATTTATTTCAATGAATCAAATGCCCTTCAAAATGCTCATCCTCTTTGTTTGGGTTCGTAAACCATGTCAAAGGAGGTGCACCATTTTCTAGGTCACCTAAGGGTTCTAGAATTAATCCACAAGTTTTTGAAATGAGCATTTCAAATTATGAAAATATTTTAAATGTTCAAAATTGTCAAACTAAAATGTTTCATGTTGGGAATATTCCAACAAGTGACCAGGAGCATTTTGGTAATTTTTAAAATAGTTTTGGTATTTTTAAAACCCCAACAGAGTTACAGTAAAATAGAAAAGCTTAAAAAGGAAAAGCTTACTCTGTCGCTCATGATCGCCCACCTGCCGCCCAGCCCAGCAGCCGCTGCCAATGAGCTGCTTGGTTCGGCCAGCAGTAGCCTGGTGTCGCCGGCGAGCGCAGGGCGCGCCACGCAGCTGGCCACCACCTGCTTCACCCTTCGCCGCCTCGGACGGCTCCACGCCGTCCGCCTCACCCCTGTGACACCCCATTCTCCCCGCCCTCTCTCTCGCTTCTCCCCTAACTCGGCCGACGCCATCGCCGACGCCACTGCCGACGCCAGGTTCCCCGCCGCCCATGCTCCTCCCCACCATGTCCAGCAGTCCGCCAGCACTCCACTAACCCTAGCTAGCTAAGTTCCGCCGCTTGCCCCTGGTTACTACACCGACCTCGACCGAGCTCAAGCCGGAGATCCCCATCGCCGCCGCCACAAGATCGACCGCCTCGACTTCGACGAGGTTTCACGGGTTCACCGTGAGCCTGCTACTCCCCTGCCCTTCCGCTTCTCTTCCTCTTGCACCACAACGAAGCGACGCCGATCACCCGAACGCATCACCATGGAGCTCGTCAGCCGACGAGGTTCGCCACCCAACGGCCACGCCACCCTGTCCATCGTGACTCACCACGCCTCAACGGGCCTAACTATGCACTTCCCGCGCCGCCGAGCCCTCTAGCAACAAACCCGACATCACCCGAGCCTCGGCCGCCTCGATTGCCGCAGCCGCGCCACTCCGCCACCCCTAACCTAATCGACCTCACTCAAACACCGCTCTCATCTCCAGCTCCACGAGATGCTCCTCAAGGCCCATTTGGTGCCCGAAAGTGCAAAGCACTTTGTTCCGGCTCAACTGCTCGCCAAGTGGCTAGACGCCATGAGTTGACCATCGACCACCGACTCTGGCCCTGCTGACTGCCTCGAGTCAATGACAGTGGACCTCTCGTTAACTAATTAGGATTAGTTCTAATTGTTAATTAGTTTAAACTAACTCGACATGCGGGTCCCACCGGTCAGTTTGACCTGGACGACCCTGCTGACTCTCGACGCACGCTTGACTCATGTCGACGATTAATTCAAATTCTGGATTTATTTTATATAGTAAATTCCAATATAATTCAAATTTCAAATGCTTATAACTTTTATTCTATAACTCCAAATGCAAAGATTTATATATGAAAAATTATCAGAAAATACACTCTATCCATTGGTACAGGTTTCATGCATGTTAAAACAAGTTAACTATGCTGAATAACCAGAATAAGATATTGCACCATTAGGACTAATTCAATGAGCTATCATTTGAATCCTTGATTCAAATGAGTTCATCCCCGCTCTTTCAACTTGCATTAGGCCAACACACATCCATATTGCCATGTCATAGCATGCATCATATTGTTGCATATTGTCTTGTGTGTTTATTTCGTGTGCTTTCATGATAGGTTCTGCCTCAAGATAACCTCGACTACCCATCCAAGGGCGCTTCTCACCCCAGCCCATCAGCAAGCAATTCATTGATCATTCCGATACAAACCCATGTTCTCGCTTCGCTTCGCTCACATCGCATTAAGACAACGCGATTCAACTGTTGTGTGCTCAGTAGTTGAACCCACTTCCTTTGCATGACCTGTCATTGCCACAAGAATTCAGATGAAACCCACTAGTATGTGTAGGAGTTGATTGAGCCATGTTTGTGATTCCTACCATGCTATGCTTGCTATGCTTAGAGTTGTGTCGTCCGCTCATCGGGATGATGAACTGGAGTGAAAGGTTGTGTTGGTTCGAGAGTGAAAGTGTTGAACACGATTTGGTAAAGGTATCGATGAGAGGCCATGTAGGAGTACATGGTGGGTTGTTTCATTGAAGCCGAACTTAAGAACTGAGATCTGTGTTTGTGATCCATGAACTAGCTACTACCACGCATTGGGCCCAAACCAATGGACCCTCTCTGCTTCTTAACCACCCTGCTCATAGTCCGGAGTTGCAAGTAGTTTCGTGTTTGTAGCATGTCAGGGCCGACGCAACGCTGACCTTAGGGGTGGGTTGTGTATGGTAGGCACTGTGGTCTCGTGTACCGAAAGTGCCTGCTTGGTATCTCGAACCCCGCACACATCGCTCGGGCTGTATGGGAAACCTCGCCGACTCTCATGGATGGAACCCTAATAGGCGATAAACCTAGACTAGGGACTTGAGTGTTTAGGTAGGTCTGTGGCCGACACCCACGCTGGGCTTCCGCTGAAGGTTGCCGAGTACATGTCGTAAACGATTTATAAGTGGTGAGAGCGCAGTGAAGAAGTATACCCCGCAGGTTAAATATGATCTATTCAATAGCCGTGTCCACGGAGAAGGACTTCGGTTACCTATATCAGTTCATAGACAAGTAAATGGATACTACTAAAAGCCTCAAGATAAGTGTGAGTATCGTGGATGGTCTCTCGGGATGACGAGAGGATCCACGGTGGAGTATTGTGATGGTGATTAGTGGACTGCAAAGCAAAAATGCTTTACAAAGTGTGTCACGAGGATAGCTTAGCCAAGAGTCAAAGCTGGCTTGTGCAAATAACTCCACTTCCTTCCTTGAGAATGTGCATGTATGATAGGATTCTGAAGACTTGCTGAGTACTTTTGTACTCATGTTTGCTT